>LOJH01020408.1:7507-20765 GCA_001685095.1 Ellobius talpinus
ACACACACACATACATGCACACACACATACACATTCACACTCATACACCTACACTCTCACACACATACACACGAACATAATGTAAACAACAGAAATTTTGGAATATACAATCCAAATCAAAAGGAACCATTTGACTATTTAGCTTTGACAAAGAAGAGCAACTTTCTTGTATATATTGCAACATTCTGGCAAGAAGTTAGGTTATGAGCCAGGAGTGTCACTGGAGACATGTTTATGACCCTTACTACTGTTCCAACATTAGAAAGTTTAGCCTTTCCTTAAATCCAGTGTGGGAAATATTGAAATCAGAGTTAAATGTTTTTATTTGGGGTTTTAGCCAATGACAGCACGCTTACACACTGCTGATGGTGTGGAGTTCTTTTAACAGGTAAGAGATCTCAGTGAAGATGGGCCAAAGGACTTAGAAACCATTATTGAACTAGAATAAAGTAAAAGGCATAAAATTGCATATCTCTCCCACCAGGCATTAAACAGTACTTTCAAAAGATTCTACAGACAAACAGAAGGGGCTACTCCAGGGGCACGTGACTTGGTGTAATAAAGAACAAGTTTGTTGGAAAACAAAACAAAAGGCTGAGTTTTTTTTCTCCTAACAGGTTTTTTTCTACTTCTGTTCCAATTCTGTTACCTCTACATCCACAAACTCTATCTTCTACCTTGAACTTCTAATCAAATGAAAGATTTGTTTTAAATGAATTATTGAACACTGCATCCAGGGCTTTTGATCCTGCAGGTCAGATTGAGAATGTGAACTCCTGTATTGTCCCTAGGCTGCTGCTGCTGAGTGGAGGGCCATGTTTTAAAGACCTTTGCTCTGATACCGTCTGACCATGTGACTATCCCAATATCCCAGTAAAAAGGCTTAAAAGAGTGAGTTCATACAGAGATGAACAGCTCGGTGGGGCAAAGGTAGAATGTGCACCAAGAAACTGCACCAAGTGTTCAGAGACCCATGAGGGAAATGAGCAGACTACTTTTGTGTAATACCTCTTAAAATAATTACTTTTCTGCATTATGTTGGATGCTTTGAAAGCAGATATTCATCATAACTTTAAAAGTCAAATGACTGAGAAAAGAAAAAAGCTCATTAATTTGGAAGTGCACCGCCCAGGCACTTTGGTGAACATTCATGGTTTTGCTCCAGTGCATCTGTTAGGAAGATAATTAAGGATTAAATTTTTATTTAATCATTTTCAGATATGAATACACTTCCCTTTTCCCCCATCACCACCCTATGCCATTTGAAAGACAGAATTGAATCTCAGGCTCCAAGCATTATCTTTAGAGAACAAATAGATTTATTTCAATTTTGTAAACTCATTAAAGTGATTTAAGAAATATTTTATTTAATTCCTATTTCCTAAATTAAATTTTCATAGTGAATTGGGTTTTTTAATCATAAAGTTCTTCTCAGGTGCCTGAATAGTGAGGAAATTCTACTCCTTGCTTAAAAACAAATCTGAACAAATCCTTTCTTATTTGAATCCAAGACTTGCTAGTGATTGGTGCACATGGGCACCGTGGGGAGAATCGAGACAATTGCAACTGTATCATAGATTGGTAGAAGGGACTCTAGGGGTCATTTTATCCCGCAGAATTGAAAAGAAAGAAATAGAAGGTCCTAGAAAAAAAAATCCTCGAGTCAGATTACATACATAGCCAAGCAATGTACTTCCTAGAAAGAGATTCCAGGCTGCCTCCTTTATAATCCAGACAACCTTTCCAGTTGGCCATGCAGCCTCTTTAAAGAACCATCCGAACACAGTCTTATTAGCTGGAGATAATGGCGTACCCATATTCTGGTTTTACTCAAACTCTCAAGACCTTGGGGAGGTATACAAGACCCGAGAAGAGCTCACAGGCAGCCTGAAGACAGGACCTGGGCATATGTCACTCACTTAATATCCCATCTCGCATGGAGACATGGGTCTAATATGTTAGAGGTTACAGATGCTTAAAATCTGAAAAGGGATGGAGGAGAAAGGTGTAAATACAAAACATACATCTAACTGCATAACTTGGCAGAGAGCTTGCTTCTTTGTACTATAAAAAAGGACCTTAATTTTAATGTTTTGAAGGCTTGAAGATAGCTGAGTGGTTTCTGCTTTCTTCAGTAAGTACTCATATTCCCTTTGAGAGGTCATACCCTGTTTCCAAAACTCCCCATGTAAATAAGGGTAGAGTGTTGCCAGCTTGAGTCTACAAAATGCTGCCCTCCATGGCTGCCCCAAGGAGGCTGGCATTTCTGGCAGGCTTAAGCCTGGCAGTGCCAAATCAAAGGGAAGAGCTTCCATTGCTTCCCCAGAGTAGGCCAGGGCAGCTGCCTAGATTGATTCCAGCTGTGCTGTGGCTGTCTGGCCAGGCCTCCTGCATTTACAGTGTTGGAGCTCTGAAGGTGCCGGGGCACCACATCTCTGCTCAGGCCCTTTGTTCTGTGCTAGCCATCTTGCCCATCTTGCTTCCCACTGTCTTTTTCAAATGCTCAACTATTTCTTAGTGTGTCTCTCATTTGTCCCCGCCACTCTGCCCCCATTATCCTACTTCCTCCGTCCCCCTTCTCTTACTCTCTTTGTCTCTCTTTCTCTTTCTTGATGTCTCTGTTTCTCTCTCTCCTTCTCTGTCTCGATCTGCTTGTCTGTTTCTCTCCTCTTTTGAGACAATAAACTCATGTAGCCCAAGCTGGACTCTATCTTTCTAAATAGCCAAGACTGCTCTTAATCCCATGATCCCTAGACTGCCACCCAAGTGCTGAAATTAGGGGTGTGTGGGTGCCATTTCATCCCCACATTCTCCTCCTCTGTAGGCCCATCAAACGTTACTCCCTCTCTGGCTTGGTTCTTCTAACACTCCACCATCTTCTCTTCCCTTCCCCAGTTCACATCATCACACCAGAGTGAAGCTTTCATCCTTGCTTCTCCATCTTGCACAGCTGCAGGCCGGACCAAGCAAGCCGGTACTGAACAGCTTGGTCTTTTGTGGCCAGAAAGGAAGAATGCATCCGTGTGTGTTTAGCAGTTTCGTCAGGGCCTCATTGTCCAGCATTCAAGAGCGGATCCTTAATTTGCTGGAGAATCACAGACAAATAGTCAATTTGCTCTCAAAGACTCTTGATTTAAGCCTTCTGTGCGCCTCACCTCTGGCCATAGCTTTGGAAAACAATTGCCTCTCATCTCTAACGTCAGAGTAAACAGTGCTCTGCTCAGTATCACATGTTTATTTTCCACACTGGCGTTTGCTAGGTCACGTGGTGGCCATTTAATTTCCACGACTGACATTCCACAGGTCTGGGATTTCATTCCTCTGGGAGTAGTTCAAATACTTGTGGTTTTAACTCAGAGAGGAATATATATATATATATATATNATGTATGTATTTTAAAAAGAAAGGGATACGCCGGGAGCCCCAGAACTCTGTTCAACAGCATCCCTGGCAGAACTCTGTGATTAGTTCTTCAGCCCTTAACTCTAAGTACCTGCTGATACAGGGACCTCAGAGAGGGGCGAAAGCTCAGACACGCTTCCCTGGGGGGCTGCAAGGCTATGCTCTCTGAATCGAATTCTGCTTCTCATGCTTGGCCATCCTTTTTTATTTCATTCTTTTTGTTTCTCCGTCACTGAAGAGCTAGTAAGTGGCTCTGTCCCGGGGCACCAGATTCCCTGTGCTCGAGGAGTCTTTTTGTCAGAGCCCTGAAATTTTTCGTTAAAGAAACTGATAATAAATTTTATCCAAAATTCTGAAGTTAGATTTCAAAAAATATAATAAATCAAGAAAGGATGAGAGAGAAGAAAATTCTTGAAGAGCTTGGACAGTTGCTGCATCTCTGGGAGTTAAAATGAAGGGAAGGAATCATGTGATAAATGATGACTTGCAAGTATGAGTGAGATATCAGTGACAGGCTGGGCCCAAAGACCAAGTGACAAGGAAAAAATAATATTGTTCTGCATCACTTCCATCCCAACCATCTCTTCCTTGCTACCTCTGTGAATTCCAATGGAGCTTTGTATAATCTTCCGATTGCCCAGGAAACTCTCCATGTGTCGTACCGGGCTCAAGAATGACTCTTTCCAGCCTGCCCCTGCCTCTGAAACCGTTATCTTTCGAAGAAGGTAAACTCAGTGGCAGGGAATCATGTAGCTATTGCATTTCAGCTAGGCAAAGTCACCAGTTCTAGAACTATCATTAAGACAGGTCCTGTGAAACCCAGCAGGAAACTTTGCATTACCAGGCGATGACTGAAATAAGAACCTCATGGCTTGTAGCTTTCCCCTGAGAGCCTACTCTTCAGGCTGTCTGGGAGCACAAGAGGAAAAAGGTTAAATTACAGGTCTACAATGAATTAGGGCTTTGGAATGTCGTCCTGGAAAGGCCCCAAAAGGTCAACTAAACATTATATATACAACATAAGTTCTCTCAAAGCCCAAGGCCCAGAGGGACCCCTCCAGTATGTCAAGCCTATAAAATGGCTGTATAGCAGCATCTTTTCCCACATACTGTTCTTGCTACCGCCTTCTGATTACACGCTAATGTGGGTCAGTTATGTTTGTTGGCCTCCAGAGAGGCGATATCAGAAACAAAACTACAGATCTGGCTACTTCTGCTTTCTTTCTTCACACCTCCACGAATGTACTGCTGGAGGGCCCAACTTAGGAAACAATGACAGCCAATCACAGCACATCTGTACAGTGCTGTTTATGGGGACCTGTTTCCAACAAGGTGGAGGATGGATAGAGATCGCCTCCACGTATACTGATCCAAATTTGCAAGGTAACAGTTTATTATGAAATTAAATTTCCAATAGCTAATAGAGGCCAAAGAGTTTTAGATAAATTCACCCATTATATGCGAAGTTATTTGGGAAACTGTTCCTAACTTTGGTTTGTGTCAGTGGGAGAGACATGTGCTTTCTAATGAATTCCTTATAATGCTTATATCCTTATATGGACTTTTTGTACTCCAATCAATTTCTCTCACCCTCTTTCTCCCCCTCTCTCTCCCTCAAATTGTATGTCAAGTATTGGCTTCAGAGAAATGCCAATATTGTTGTCAATTTTAATCTATGAAATAAAGAGGTAATTATCAAATAAAATATTCAAATTGTTTGATAAGCATGACAAATCATTTGCAATATGGTTAATAACTTTTGCAGTTGATTCCCTTATTACAATATAGCCAATGAGATGAAAATAATTGAAACTTAGAGAAGATTTTCTTTGATTTTTTTTGCCTCACAGAAGAAAATTTTCTTTTCTTTTTTGCCTCACAAAACAAAAACATGTGCTCTGTGGAGTTCTATTGTCCATGTCATTGCTTAGGAAATAGGCCCACGTTAAGTATATTTAGAAACCTAAGGTAACTAAATTCAGTCATCAAATTTTTCTCACATATTTTAATACTTGTTTTAGTTAGGGTCTCCATTGCTGTGACAAGATAGCACGACTGTCAGAAACTAAGGGGAGAAAGGGTTTCTCATAGCTCACATGTCTCAATCACAGTTGATCACTGAAGAAAGTCAGGGCAGGAACGCAAGGCAGAAACCAGGAGGCAAGAGCTGAAGCAGAGGCCATGGAGGATCCCTGTTGACTTGCTTGCTCCTCATAGTTTGCTCAACATGCTTTTTCATAGCATTCGGCACCACCAGTTGAAGGGTAGAACCACCTTCAGTAAGCTGGGTCTTTCTCAAACCGTTCCTCAGTCAAGAAGATGCCTGCTGGCCGATTGTGTAAAGGCATTTTCTCAATTAAGATTCTTTTTTCCCAATGATCTTAGCGCATGTCAAGTTGACAAATGGTAGCCGATCTAATACTCATTTAAATTTTTGCGTGTAAAATGTGGAAATCACCACTGAACCTCAGCATCCTCTCTGAGAGAGCTATATGGGCTTTGTGTAGTGCAAAAAGCACTCTGGGCACTCCTCTCAGCATTTAGTTCCTATGAAACACTCATTTCTTCCTCATTGGTATCCAGGGAGACCACTGCAACTGTGTGGACCAGGGCAGGAAAGAACATAACTAATTTACTCATGATCACTAGCGCTTCTGTTAAGGAACTGTAATCTTAACAGTGCCAACCGACCCTAAAGTCTGAACCTGCCTCCCCTACAGCATACTTATCTACATGGCTCTGTTCTGTGGTGAGAGACTATCAGTGGTAGCATGGTGTGAACAGCCCAAGTCTACTGAGCTAGGAGCTCCTAGTCCTAGAGATGCCTCCATCCCATGATCAACCCCTGCTGCAGCCTCACTAAAGCCATGCCAGGAGGCAAGATGAGGAACATGTGGTTAATGGTGTTTCCTAACCTTGCTGCTTAAGTTTCTGAAGTCAAGCACATTGCCACAGCACCCAATGTAGCACCAGAGCTCACCTATTTTCTCATGGGTTCAGCTGTGTATGTCTGAATGAGTTGTTTAACTCTGGCTTTTCACCTAGCCTTTAAGCTTCTTATTGTTTGGGGGCATTACCTTATGCTTTTTCCATGACGCCATCAATGCAAATCATATTGGCGACTGAATTAAACATTCATATTGATAATAACCCCTCTGTTGGCTGCTATAGATTTCATTTTTGAGAAATGCCATCGGGCTGGAAAGATGGCTCAGCCGTTAAAGGCTAGGCTCACAACCAAAAATAGAAGAGAAGTGCCATCAGCTTGGCCCTCTGCAGCTTATCAATGCTTGGGTAGCTCCTGATTCCCTTGACTCCTGTGACAGACCAGTGAGGGGCGGGCTCATCTTTGCCTTTCCAAAGATCATGACTGCTGTGGCCTGCTCAAGTTCAGAGTACTGATGGAAAGCGAGGTACATGAGACTCCATGTGTGTTCTTCAAATCCAGACCCCGAGTGTCTCTCGGCTGCTTTGTTCTCACATCCTCACAGTTAAGTAGAGGATCTCAGGAGCAGCCATTTCTTTTGAAATATGCCCCTTACACCCCCAAGCTCTCAGGTTACATCCCTTTCTAGATTGCCTCAGTTGCTCTTATCAGAATAGAAGGCAGTAGCTTTGTCTTGGTAGAAGTAAGGCCAAAAAATGAAATGAGAAGTCTGTAGGACTTCTATGTGACCAATTTGTTCTTTCTTCTTTCTTGGAGAGTAAAGAAGGACCCCTATCATTGGGGCAATTTTTAGGGACAAAGCAATAAAAGCTGTGGGATTCCTGAGTTACTTGCAGTACTCTGCCTCAGAAACAATAGAGAAGGTAATAATAGGTTGGAGAAAATGACACCTTGGGGTGGGGGTTTGCAGCACTGGGATAATTTCCCAAAATACAATCAGCTGCTGTCTGCAGAAATGAAAGGAGTTTTTTTTTAGCGTGACTCAGATCTATAGGACGGCATTCTCATACAAACGGTCCGAAAGGAATGATGGTGGCGATAGCAGCAGACTCAAGGTCCCACCGTGGCTGCTTTAGGTTTGGTCCGAAATGATTCAGAAGCATGTAAGTAGAAGAAGCACAATGGAAAGGAAAGGTGAAGAGCAAAGATAAGAATGACTCATAAATTGAAAGATGCTATTTTTTTCTTTTGTGGAATAATGCATTCAGCAAAGAAACAAATTCATCCTCAAGGGCGCTGATGGGGTGCTGTGCTTTAGGTGCTGCAAATGGAAACTCCAGTAAGAATATGGCCAAAGTGCTTAGCGAAGAGGCTAACCTTCTATTCTTTTAAAAATTTCCAAGTATGGAAGCTGGGGGTGACTCTGAAAATGCATTCTTAGAAGTACCAACAAGAGACCATTAAGAAATAATCTGGGTAAGCAGGCAGCATGATTTCTCTGCCCCCCACCCCACCCCACAGGCAAGAGGAAAGAGAAGAAGAGCAAAGCCCACAAACTGAACACGGACTCATTTTTCTGCATTGGGTTTGTTGTATGCCGTGCTGACAGGCAGCATGATTTCTCTGCCCCCCACCCCACCCCACAGGCAAGAGGAAAGAGNACTGAACACGGACTCATTTTTCTGCATTGGGTTTGTTGTATGCCGTGCTGACAGGCAGCATGATTTCTCTGCCCCCCACCCCACCCCACAGGCAAGAGGAAAGAGAAGAAGAGCAAAGCCCACAAACTGAACACGGACTCATTTTTCTGCATTGGGTTTGTTGTATGCCGTGCTGACAGAGTGGTTTTGATAGTGGGGTGATGGGAGGGAGGGGGCCTGAAAAAGTTAATGAGTTCTGTAACAAACTGGTAGCATTTGGAGGTAACAGGTCTGGCATTAAGGAATCTTCTATTTTCTAAGTTTGTCTAAATATACATAGATGACAAGTTGCCCTGAAGCAAAATTGTGAAGTGAGAGAGCAATGGCTTTAGGGCCTTATGAGTCTGTCAATCACCAGATGAGCCCTGAATTTCTCTGTAAATGTAACTTGCTGGGGAAGGTGGGAACACAGGGCATCTGCTGCCTACCCTCAAGATGTCTAGAGTTCAGTCAGAAAGGCTCAGGATGGTCTAGCCAGCAAGGCAAAACTCTAGTCTAACTAGCACCATAAAGCCACAAGAAAGGGTTTTAAAGTAATGCCAATAGCAAACACTCCACAGCATTTAGTGTGTTGCAAGGCAGCCTCTATAAACTTTGTGATCTTATTTTCTTTCATCCTTAAAAACAACCCTGTGAGGTAGGTTTTGTTGTAATGACCTTACTTTTTACAACTTAAAAACTTCCAACATAGCAGTAAATAGTCACTTCAGAGTGAGAGCCATAAAATATTAACAGAGAGCCTGAGCTTTGAGATTTTGTATGTGTTGTCCCTTGTCATAAATGAACGTGGTGATAAACACAGTAGGGATTCTGACTCCCTGTTGTGGCCCTGGGTCTAAGATCCTCAGAGCCCTGTGAAGGAAGGCAGGCATGTCCTTTCTAAGCCATTTGAAGAGTAGAAATCACTGAACTTCTTTCCACCAAAACAATCTGATGGAGTCAAAACTAAAATTAAGGTATCTTTACTACAAGTCAGACTGCCATATCTGGGGGGTGGGCAGGCAAGGTGCATACGATTGTAGTCCACAAACACGGCCCTGGCCTGGGTATACTCCTGTTCAGTAGCATAACCAAGAATTTTGTTGTAAGTCAGACAGCAATGGCAACTCCAGAATGAGCCAAGACACTCTCCTCTTCAACTCCTCCCAGATCCCCTCCACTTCCCTACCCTCTCAGCTCCACGCCCTTTCTTTCTCTCTTTAGAAAACCATTGAGCAAACCAAACCAACAAACCAGAATTTATAAAACAAAGAAACCCATAAGAAATGTGTACACGAACATACACACATACATCGCTTAAAAATCACAAAAACAGAAACCACCATGATGTACTAGCAAAAGCCCAGTGAGGCAAAAATTGTCTAAACACAACAACACAACATGATACAAAATTTGTATTAAAAATGTCACTTTCATTTTGTGTTGGCTACTGCTTTATGGTGCTTTGTAAACTTTTTGTTGTGAGATAATGTTAGTCTTATAGATACATTGCACATCAGTACAGGAAAACACCCCAGCTAGTTCCCCCAAAGGCCCTTCTGTTGCAGCTCGTATCGTAGCACAGCTGTCACCGCGTAGAGGTGACACTGTTACTCGCTCTGCTTTATGTGCACCTCACCACATTTTGTCCATCAATAACCCCATTTCCGTTCCAGAACCTAATCCAGGCTCCTGCACTGAGTTCTCATTGTTGCTGGGTCTGTGCTAATCTGTGACAACCCCACACCATTTTCCTTCCTTTTTTGACCTGGGCATATTTCAAGAATATCATACATTAATTTTATATGCGGTCTCACTAGTGTTTTAGTCTGGGTTTTGTTTGGTGTTTTCTCATGTTATCCGTTTTTTGGTAACAAATTTATAGAGGAAGTCATTTTTTTTTCTCATTGAATCAGATCAGCCATTCAAGGTGCTGGCTGACGTTGCAAATTTTAGGGGCATAACAATTATAAAAACAAGCAGAAATCCTTGCTGCTGTCGGCTGCATGTTCTTCTTAGCAGAGATAGGTGACAAATACAATATAAATATACAGTGAGCAAAGCTGATAGGTGAAATGGATAGACGGTCAGCTTCCTTTGGAAGGCAACTTTCATCAGATGTACAGGAAGTGGAAGCCAGTATTCCCAGCTGTCCACCCTGCAGAACACGCTCGAACTCTTCCTCCAGATTTTCTTCTTCGTTGGTGAGTTCATGTGACTTTTCCTGGCCACAAGCACCGAAGATGTTGTCTGTTGATGCATGTGATAGAGATTTCTTTTTAAGTTTTCAATATTTCAAACAATGTGAGCAAACGAATGCTTTGAAAATAAGCGTGGTTCTGCTTTTTTTTTACCTTGTCCCGTGTCCCCCTCAAATGGTGCAAGTACCCTAAATTATAGACATCATCTTTGGGTAGGTGGCTTTCCATGAGTACCAAGTGGTCTCCACAGTCACACTGCTTAACTAAATGCACAAGCTATGTGCACACTAGCTTTGTTCCAACTGAGGGTCCATAACTGTAGCTCTGGCTGTCTGGGTGAATACAAAGCTGAGCAAGTTGAATACTTCTCCCCAGAGAAAAGGAGAAGAAATACAGTTCATGATTAAAAAAAGTAAACAAACACCATACCAACATGTAATTTTGTAACACGTGAGGGCATTGCCTTGTGAATTAAGGAGAGAGTGGAGTCTGCACACTGGCCAGGTCTCCAGAATTATGACACCAACTTGAGGGATAACCAGGCCAGGGTGTACCTGATTGTGTGTTGTCACAGTCATTGGGAGATTTGCCAGTTTCACGAGTGATTGTTTTCTTCTCATTGACAATTTGTCTATGGACAAGTATTTAGTGTTCTGCCAAAAATTCTGAGTATCCCAAAACTTCTAACAACACAAACTTCAGGCCTATCCTGTTAGGTCACTTACCAGACATGATGTTGGTGTGTGATGGGTCTATTTACATTTGATCCTGCTTATGTTCTTGCTCTGACCAAAGTCCAGATCTTTCTACTTCATACTCTTAGCCTCATTTCTTAACCCCATCTTGTTGAACTCCCGACTTTGACTTGGTAGCATCACTATATTCTTCCTGGTCCCAAGTTGTGAAGATTACAGTGTTCCATTCCATTGGCTAGTCATCCCTTTTAGACATGTGGTTACCATCACTGGGAACAGTATACTCTTATGCAGTGTGAACTGGTCTATGGATCTAACAGCCATTGTTGTACACCTGCTACTTGCATTGGTAGACACAGTAACACAACAATGCAATAAAAATTATATTGTCAAAGAGTATTATCAGCACTGTTGCTTCCTATGTGGTTTCGATCCTATGATCTTCTTCCTCAGCATTTATTTAGTGTAGAGCACAGGAACACAATTTTCATGGTTAGAGATGAATATAAGGAGAATCAGATATGTGAAACATTTTGGTCAACCACAACAATAAGCCGGAGAAGAAAGGTACTAGCTGTTGCAACTTGAGAAATGAAACTTTGGATGGCATTTTGAGCTACACCAGTAGAAGTCAAGGGCTGGGGGAACCTCCTAAGACCAAAAAGACTTAGACTATGAAGGTAGTTCTCAATATCTATGATAGAAACCTGACACTTAGCAGGATCCAAGACTAGACTAAACAGAATTCTCAAGAGATAAACCATAGAGAACAGTTTGACATGAGCTGAAGAATGGGCCTGTTTTATGTCCTTCCAGATCAAGTCATAAAAATTTACATAACCAGGGATTTTTGTCTTCTAAGTCCTTGTAGCAAAATAGCACAGTACCCACACATATCACGTGACTGAAAAATATGCCTTGCACTCATCTCCATCAGCCTCATGCTTCTAAGCTCCACTTATGTGGAATCTCGGGGGAAAGAAGGGAGAGTCTTATAAAGTCACCTTCTGCAAACTCCACAGTAGCTAGAATGCAGTCAAAGAGGTCGTAAGTGCTCAATAAGTATGTATTGATAAATTCTGGGTTTGCTTAATTCAAATACAATCTAAGCAGTCTGCTAGACACCGAAGAACGTAAATACATCTTTTCTTCAAAGTATAGGAAAAGAAAAAAATCACACGCAGTTAAATGTATGAATAGGAATAAACGGAAATGCTGACTGTGGTGATGAGATGGCTCAGCAGATAGCCTGCTCCACAAGCCTGATGACCCATGTATGTTATGGAACGTACTGGAAGGAGAGTATTGACTCCACAAAGTTGTCTTCTGACTTCCAAATGTGCACCATGGTATATGAGTTCCTACATATACATCATGCATAACACACACACACACACACTTACCTTTGGCTAGAAATGCTGCCAACTAATAATAATGGTATATAATGTAAAAGAGATCACAATTTATCTCTGAATCCTGATAAACACATGCTATAATAATACTCTGTAATCATTGTGGGTCACTGTTTCATAAATAGTTGGAGCCAAATGATATAAGATTTTTGTCTTATCTGAAACAAAAAGTAGTAGTCTTGATTACTTTTTCCAACTTTTATCCTGTTTTCTCTTGGGATGTCAATATGATTATTTGAAGTTCGTGTGTGTTCTGTGTGGTAGACTTGGAAGCACGTGTATGCAGTTATGAAGCAATATGGCCCAGACCTGAGGGTTGTGAACAGGTGGGATCCTTACATTCAATGTGCTTGGATGGTCATGGGTAAACAATTGGTAGCCACCATAGGTCAGGCTGACCAAGGGTCAAGCTTGACAGTTAGCCATGGACCTTGCAAAGAAAAATCCAGCATCTAGCAAATCAACCAAAGTAGAGTAACCAAAGGGAACACTTATAATGGCGGAGATGGACTTTATAACTTTGCCTCCCTCTGTATTATTGGATTGTGTGTGTGTGTGTGTGTGTGTGTGTGTGCATACATATACTTGTGTTTGCACAGCACGGGAGGGTAGGAAACTTGGGACAGTAATAGTGCTCATTGGAAGACAGAAGGCAGGCTGAAGAGTGAATCCTGCTTCCAGAAGGGTTCTGAATAAGGAACCTGTCTAGTGGCAAGCCTTAATGAATTCATGAGAATGACCTGAACCCACATCCCAGGGCTCTATCCAGTAATTTCCACTACCAGGGCTTTCCCCTCCCAAAAGGATGAATCTCAGATGTGTTGGGAAAGCCGAAGGTCACTCCTCTGTCATGAGATTTTGTTTTAACAGGAATATCTCACAAGAAGCTGTTCACTGTCACTTATGTATAAATGACGGTGTTCTCCAGATTCTTCCTTATAGGGGAAGAAGTAGAAGACAGGTATTAGAAGATGAAAAGGGG
>LOJH01020409.1:0-20764 GCA_001685095.1 Ellobius talpinus
CTCTCTCTCCAAGGTTACTCTTTAGCTTTGGAGCCTGTCCTGGAACTCTCTCTGGAGACAAGGATGGCCTCAAACTCAGAGATCTGCCTGCCTCTGTGTCCCAACTGCTGGGATTAAAGGGCCTACCTTAAGACTTCCCTTGACTCTTGTTTGCATTCATTAAAAAGTACACATTGGTGTGACTCATTTTGCTGTTGTTGATGGTATGGCATTTCTCAGCACAATTCGATGCTTTGTCATAGTTTTATAATTATTTAGTATACCTTCATCATTTTGTTCTAATAATCTATCTGTATTTACTTGTTTTTTAACATATTCATTATCTGTGAGCAGTTGTGCAAACCCATAAGCCTCTAACTTTAGCACCCCAAGTGGTAGTGGACAGCCTGCATCCTCTGGTTTCATTGTGGGGGACTTGTCTGGACTTGTGTGGGGCCCTCACACATAAACTCTCAAGACATCAACTAAGAAAGTGCATACATTTCAGTGCCACAGATAATTCAGTGCTAAGCTAGGGCCTTGAAGCCATGGCTTTGTAAGTACTTCATTGGACAATGTCTTCTTCAAACATCAAAACTGCATAGCTGCTTTTATCTCTCACTTCATAAATATTCCAGGATCAAAAAGAAGAGATAATAACAAACACTTTCAAGAATAAAAGAAAAGGAGTCATGAGATTGGTTGAATTGAGTGATTTATTTTGAAAACAGTTTGGGAGAGAGGCACCCTGATTAGTGGACTCAAGTTTAGATATGATATTTTTTAAAAGAAATCATAATGGCATAGAATTTTAGAATTTATCCTTTAATAAATATCTAGGACAACATTTAAATTTAAAAAAATAGATTTAAATCAATTTGTTAATTACTTGATACCATGAAGTAAGTTACTAAGGGTCATGAAAGAATGCATATCAAGTCCAGGCCAACATCTGAAAGAATTTCTCTTTTTTTTTATTTTTACTGGAGTGTGCATGCATGCCTGGTAAATATATATTCACATGTATGAGTATGTATATAAACTTGTGGCAATCAGAGGTTGTCTTTGGGCCTCTTTCTCTACCAGTCTTCACCATAAATATTGAAGCAAAGTCTCACTTGAACCCAAAGTTCATAGATTTGGCTAGTCTAGCTAGCCAGCATGGGATCCTACCTCCACCTCCAGAGGGCTAGGAGGATAGACAGGCCTCCAACTATCTGGTGCTGTGAATATGAACCATTGAGCCACATTTCCATCCTCCTGAAAGAATTCTTAAACCTTTTTAAATGGCTAAGAATTGAACCTACACTCCTCATGCATGCAATGCAAGCACACAAATGCTGAGTTATATGCCTGGCTCTCTTTTTCCTTTCCTTATGTTGAGATAGCACTGTTCAGGATGGTTTTGAACATACTATGTAGCCCAGAATGGCCTTGTACTTGTGACCTTCCTGCCTCAGCCTTCTAAGTAGCTGGAATTACATGTCTATGACACTCAAGAGAGAGGCAAAGATTTCCATCAAACATGTCAATTGGCTAGAAAAATGTCTGTTTCAATAGAAATGATGGGATAGAACAATAATCAAAGGCTTGTAATTTTTAATTTAAAGTATTTCAGAAAAATATGAAGGTTGTGAACCCAAGATAATTAGAGGTTGGGAGTTAACTCTAATCCTAAAACCACATCATAAGATGGAAACATCAGTAAAGAAGATCAAAAGGGGAACAGCGTGTTTCCTAACAAATCCAGTAATAACAGTTCAGCAGGAGAACAAGGAACCTGTGTTTGGCCATTGTTGAAAGGACTGAAAACATTCTATTATGACACAACAAAAAGTTGCAGAAAAGGGCCCCCTGGAGACTCTTGTTGAGTTTCCGGAAATTGTTAGTGATTAATGAAATGTATATATTATATATTTTTATATATACATATATACACTAATGAACATTTGAGGAAGATAGACCCAAGAGTTCTAGACAGCAAAAGCTTTCAGAGAACACATGCACAGAGAGGGGCAGAGGGAGAGAGAGAGAAAGAGAGACAGAGATCAAACTCTGCTTTAGAGCAAGTGAAAAAAGAGTACACGTATTTGTCAAAGTCAACACTGCTCCCTAAGGGATTCCAGGGACGATGAGCATCATGCCAAGTATAGGGACCTCCCTGACATTATTGTCTGCACTACTGACAACTATGAAAACTTCAAATATCTAGAGACAGAGGCCAGCAGAATAGACTGTTACATGCCATACCATGGAGCAGTGTGTGGAATATTATACAAAAGTGAAAATGCCTACACTACACAGAAAAATAGTCATGTAGTATTGACATGAGTACACAAAGCAGGTCTCAGAAAACCACAGGGTGGCATCATTTTTATAAAATCCCAAAGCAAACAAAACTAAATATATTGTTTAGAAACTAATTCAAAATTATTTCAGAACAAAACAGAAGAAAACAGCAAAGTCCAGGCATGACTAAAGCAAAAAGTACACAGGTGAAGAGCACACAGGCAGTCCTGAAGATGGCCGTCTCCAGCAAGTTAGACCCTGAGCCCATGAGCTTTGTCCCTGTTCATGAGCTAAGCATCAGCTCCATGTTTAAATGACCCACTTTCTTATCTGTTCATTTCCATTTTTAGGTGTAAAGAAAATACTAAAAATCAAAACTGTCCCCTACTTATTTCTTGAAGCTCCCAAACTAAATGCTGAAGGAAATGTAATGGATTTTCAAGAGAAAATGCAAAATCCACAAATGCAAAGCGTAGAGGAGAATGTGGCTGGCTCCAGTAAGCCATAGGGAGCTGCCTCTTTCTAAACAACAGAATGCCTGGAGCACCTTCAACACCCCTCCCTGTTCACTTAGAGACAAACCTGAAACAATTACCCATGTCTGCTAACATTATTAGTGAAAAGAGCCAGGGGAAAGAAAAAAAAAACCTTTTAAATCTGAGGAGCTAGAAACAGGCCAAGAAATCTACAGTATCTTTTCAAAGAAGAAGCCGAGCAGAGAGAAGTTAAGGAGAGGGTTTAACTGAATAGTGTGCTACCTGGACTGTAAAGGGAGCCACAAAACAGCTGCAGACAGAGTTATCCACAATTTGTCCAAAAGGCCTGAGGCCTCAGAACACTTGTTCATTCTCTGATTCCTAGAGTTACATTAAGAAGATGACCAATTTTCAAAAACTTGAAAGCAAATACACCTAAACTCAGAAATACACTAAGCATTATTCCTACGCAAAATAGTCCAAAGTAGCAGCAAGAACACAAGGATTATCAGGAGGAAATATATTTTAGAAGAAAAACTAAATTTAAATGAAGTCGTAACAGCACTGTTCTGACTACTCAACCCCTTCCTCATCAAACTGTGAGCGTGTGAAACCTTAGTGTTCACTTGAGATGCTTGAGATGGTACTCTGCAGGGACTTTAGTGAGTAATCAAGGCTTTTTTGTGTGTATGTGTTCATGTACATGTGTTTAACATGTATGCATACATGTATGTGTGTGGGTGCATCCATACATGCACAGGAGGCCTAAGATCTAGGGGTGTCTCCCTCAATCACTCTCCACTTATTTTTTGAGGTTGTACCTGGAGCTCAGCAATCTGGCAAGAACACAGGATCCTCCTGTCTACCTCCCAGTACTGGAGAGGTCTTTTAAGTGGGATCTGGGGATCAAACACTCGCCTTTATGCTAGAGAGACAAACACTTCACTGATGAAGCCACATCCCTCTGGCTTTTTACTATGTTTTTATACATAAATCTTACAAATGAAAACCAGAAAAGGTTTAGAGATGTTAAGACTTCAACAACCAATCAAAATAGGGGTATAACCCAAATATTCATATATTCTGCCTTAAAATTGTTTGATTCTACAGCATGGCCTGAATGTCAAGGTGCTCTCATTATTGCACCACAGGATTTCATAGATTGTATTGCAACAGGAACATATTGTTCCTGACAGGAGTCTGAAACCTCATCCAAGGCTCCACCAACCTCGGTGGCTGACAACACTGCATTCCACATTTCACAGCAGGGAAGACTGGTTTCCAGTGGGGAAACTTTAGTATCAGCTTTTCCAGAAGGCCTGAAAGGCCAGCAAAACTGAATTGCTCTTCCAGAACACAAGAACACCAATGCCGCCAAATATTAAATCCCTTAACACCCTGGGACATTTCCTACAGTCTGTGGCATGCAATGAGATTTTTATAATATTTCTCTTCGAAAGTTTCTTCAAATAACAACTACTGTAATAGTAGTTACAATAACAATAGCAATGATAGTTGTGATGAGAAAAGTGATATCCAGTCCCCACAATCCAGCTTCACGGAATGAAGGAACTGAAGCACAGAAGAGTTAAGTCACACATGCAAGATCTCATGGCTAGGAAATAACTCTGGCTCCGTTTGAGTGCTATCCTGTGTAGCCACAGTATTCCATGTGCCTTAGTGACTGACTAAAGCTGGATTTTAATAGCAGCACTATAATTTTGGAGGTTTCAAAGAGAATGACCCCCATAGGCTCATTCGTTTGGATACTTGGTCCCCAGTTGGTGGGACTGTTTGGGAAGGATTGGGAGGTGTGGCTTTGTTGGAGGAGATGTGTCACCGAGGGCAGACTAATTAATAATCTCTGCCTCCTGGTTGTAGATCAAAATGTGAGCTCTCAGCCGTTCCCTCACTTCACGATCATGGACTCTAGCCATCTGAAACTGCAAGCTAAATTAAATGCTTGCTTATATCACATTGGCCATGGTGTTTTATCACAGCAATAGAAAAGTAACTACGAAAATAATGATGCACATTTAGGGTTAAAAAAAACAAAGCACAGGAAAATTCAGTGGTGTGCACTCTGGAGTTCAAGTTATAAATGCTGAGTGACCACAAACTCCAGTATCTTGCTTCAGCTCCAGCTCTAGCTCCACGTGGCAGTTTGTAGTGTTTTTATGAGTTTCATGAATCTTGGACTCAAATCCAGACCTACCCCAAGCTAACATATGACTTTCAAAACTGAATTTTCTCATCATTTTAACTACACTAGACAGCACCTTTAGTACAATGAAATATATAACATATACCCTACACTTCAGTGGGAACACAGACCAGATGACTGCTAAGAGATGTAAATGATACCAGTGTGCCTGCTATACACAGAGACAATCATTCTGCTATTCCTAGCAGTTACAGCATCCTTTGAGAGTATTGTCTTGCCAGAAGCCCAAGCTCACTGCCCTTTGTGTGTGAGAACAGCAAGATGGATCTATGTGTTTGCATCACCATGATGGTCTAAGGCACACCATTCAATGGAGCAAATTCATACTCTAGTCTCTGACCCAGTCATGTCTATGGAACTCTACTTAAGCTGAGTGCTATCCATGCTCTCCAAAAAGACTTCATCCACTCTGATATTTCTGCCTAATTCCAAGCACCATTGCTTCCCCATGATAACAGTAATTAATACCCAAAGGGGAGTCTTGAAAAGTGCAGAGAGTCAGAAAGTCTTGTCAGACACTTGAGGGTTTTCCTGTTGTGTCCCTGTCCCTCACGTGACTCCCTGTCTTGACTGCAACCCATCCCACGGGCCTGGGATCATATGCTTAGTAGTGTGGTACACAAGACATGACAGTGACTGGAACTCTATTATTAAAGAGAGATTAAACAGCTGTACATTATGCTGAAGCACTCGCTCTTCCCTCCACAAACAGACGGTCCTGGATTACAAGCAGCACTTGACCGTTTAAATCACGACAGCCACCACATTTAACCAGCTGGGCCATATTCTCCTAGCGCTGCCTGTTGACCTCCTCAGTCGCAGCTGCTCAAATGAAATTCTCATTAGACAACTTATTTTCAGAAGCCAAAGGACTCTCTGATTAAATATATGTATTTAGATATAGAAGTCCTTTTTAAGTATTCATTTTCTGACAACTGTCGCTTATGTTAGGACCCAGTTACGCTGGCAACAAGACGGGTGACACAAGGATAACTAGAATTCATCATTTAATCACAGCTGAAGGGTTTTTATCTTGGAAGCATTCTAACCTGGCTCTATTAATCAAAGCCTTTCTGTGTGCTCTACCCACCAGTAGCAATAGGCTTTTAAAAAGAAGCTTCTGATTCATTCAACCCACCCCGTGTCTTCTCACCCTTTCCCTACCTGCCACCTACCTATTGGTCTACTTATGACACTAAATCAAAGTTAAATTCACAAAAGGTGGAACCTCTGTTCATCTTCCCATTGACTTCCCTGTTAGAGGGGGGTGCTTCTGACAGAATGCCATTGTTCATCTGATTCTCTGCAATCTAGTCAGAGCAAGGCTCGGGGAGAACAGTAATACAGTGAACGAAGGCCTATGCCTGGAACATGGCTGTTTTATCATGTAAGCAATGGTTTAAAATGGACAGGGAGAAACTTCATATAGATGAGCTTCTTCACTAAGAGGAATGAGAAGGAAGGTGCTTTTAATTTGATAAAGAGTCGAAGCATTCTCTCTGGGAATAACTCCAGAAAGGTCTTCATTTATCATGTAATCTGTACAGGCTTGTCAATCAGCTGATCCTAAAATATGACCCTCAAACCATGAAGGAGACATAAGGCAGAAACCGGTGACACATGTGAAAAACTCGTACATGCCCCGCAAGTTGACACGTCTCACCTGAGGGGCTGGACCCGAGTCTTTAAAGAGCCAAAGTCAAGCAGAAGCTGGAATAACTGTTTGACCTCCAGAGACCTATGCTATAATCATTTTAGAATCAGAAAGCAAACCTACATTTTAATAATCTTTCTATATTGCTTTGTTCTCCCAGTATATCATTCTATTCCTCTAGCAGAAGATAACTGGAATGAGTATTGAGGACCGAAGAGGTGAGTGAGTGGGTATAGCACTGACTGTAAGAGTGCCAAGACATGAGCTCACAGTCCTGGCACCCATGGAATGACGGACGTAGTGATGGACATTTGTAAGCCCAGAACGCCTATGCACCCAGAGACGACAAGATGGGACAGTTCTTGGTAGTTTGTAGGGCAGTTAGCCTGATATACACAGTGACAATCAACAAGAAATGCTACCTGCAACGGGGCGCAAAGTCAGGGCTGACACTTGAAGTTGCCCTCCGACCTTCCCACAGTCACTAAGGAAGGTATGTTGTATAAAGACACTTGGGTATGTGCATACACACACACACTTAAAAATGGGATTCAAACTAAAAAAATTATAAAACTCAATAAAAATTAGAAGCCATGCCTTGCTCCCATTTGCAAACCATATTTGTTCATTTCTTTTGCTGATTGTATTACCACCAAGCTCCAGTTGGACATCCTCCTGGTTTTCAAACTTATGTATCATCTTCTCAATGCCTCTCCTGATTCCACCTCCATATGCAGCCCTCCTTCCCATTTCTGCTGGCTTAGTTCAGGCACCTACCGGCTCTAGCCTAGAACAATGTCCTTAATGCCTGTCCCTGCTCCCATCCACCCTACACCTAACTGCCAGATGCACTTTCTCTGATGAAAGTTCCAATCCTTTTCTTCCTAGGATAAAACACTCAGCAGTTCCTCCACTGTTTTCAGTATAGCATTAGAATTCCTTAGCCCAAACTGCAAACCCTGTCACCATCACAACACAGGCTAGTTTTTTCATCTTTATATATCACATGCAAATTCAACTCAAGTTGGAATTTTTATGGTGTTTTAAGTTCAATGCCTGTTCCTCAGCCTGAAATGTCTCTCCCATGCATTCCACCTATAGAGACCCTTTCATTCTCCATGACTAGTTAGGAGTTATTCCCCATACAACCCTCCTTCCTTGTAAACACCCCAAACATTTCATATGTACTGCTTTCATGGAACCTGCCACTGTTAGACTTCAAACTAGACTTCATTCAATTTATGTTTACACCTTTTACTAGAATATGAATTGTTTAAAATTAGAGATTACCGTCTTATGCATTGTGAGCATAGCATCAGAGATCTCAATCTTGAGTCCATAGACCCCAAGAGGTACGGGCTGACAGAACTCAGATGGAAAGGCAACCTTCCCCCCCAAGCTCAGATGGAAATTTTTGCGTGTCCTTAAGTGATGGGTGAAAACAACAGTCTACGGTGGCTATGTCATCACACCAACAACAGGCAACTCTCTATCCCACTGTTCTCATTAAAACTGTAGATGTCAGGTATAGCATTGCTTAACTAGAATGGCATTGATGGGTCTTGCCTTAAAATTTATTTTACTGTATTAGTGAAGGATCACATTCTACCTTATCACATTTTAAAAATTATTTGGTAGTTTAATATAACTCGCTTCTCTCCATGTCTATGTATTTTATTTTCTGAGTTTACCATGCCTCTAAGGAAGAAAAAATATAGGCTTCAGTAGACTGTTGGAAGGAGTCAGAGAAAATAAAACTCTTGAAAAAGCAGAAGAGTCAGCACAGAGTTCACATACTAATGATCACGTGTTACCCATAATTGAATTGGCCTCTCTGGAGCACATTTGTTCATGTTTTAAATATAGACCATTATGTACCAATTGTCTTATTTCACAATCTAAAGATAAATGGGATAAACATACTAGAAATTACTAACAATTTGGAAAGAAATAAACAGCTTGCCACCCAATGTTGAAGAGGCAATCAGTGCATATGAGCACACATGCACACACACCCACAGGTGACAAAAAAGCCACAATCACACATGGATGTATAAAAAGATACATATGGATGTATGCATCAAACAAACACAAAAACTCTAAAGGTCTGTAAATGAAGAGAAACAACTGTAAAGATGAACATCCTAACTACCTCAGTGGTCTCCGTAGGCATCATTACATTAAAGTACAGTGGAATAATTGACATTTATAATGTGATAATTATCAGAGATGTCTCAAATTCGCATAGTTTGCAGCTTATAAGAGACTTTTATATTCATTGTCTGAGTTAATTCTCAAAATGTTTGAGTTACCATGTCAAACACAGGACCACAGCAACTTTTGAATTCTGTGACTTAGAGAAACTAAAGAACTTGAAACTAAGTAGGTGTTAGATAGGGCTGCAGTTCCTAAGCTACTGCAGAGCAACCCTGGGTCGTCAAAAGCATCTATGGACAAGCCAATAATCTGATTGACATGACAAGGACATCAGCAAGACCTTTTAAAATGAGTTCCACAAAGATCAATTAAAGACAAACTTTAAATCTTTACAAGAATAAAATTAAGTTAGGTGGGCACTACCAGCTCACCAAATCCTAGTTCCCCTACAGTGCCTTGGATATCAAAATTTCACTTACAAGTGAAAACTCCAGGGCTATGTTAGGCCTGAAGTACACAGATAAAGAACGCATGCACACAGTCATTGTAATAACCACACAAAGCATTTTGTTGAATAGAGTCTACCAAAGATTCCTGTAGAGAAATTGAGCGCAGGACAGCTATGGCAGGTGCCACATCAAAGCCCTACCCTCAGAGGTCATTAGCACCTCTTCAGTCTATTCCAACATTCAAGGTGAGCATAAAATTTAAAATGTGTAACAGCCATAAAATGGAAGGAAAAATACATTAGGAAAAAAAGGCTCATTTGGTTTTTAAATGGGACATAGGATCACAAAAAAACTATCTGCCAAAAGGAAAGAAGAGAAAAAGCACCAAAATTGTAGTTAGGAAAATTCCCTTGCTATCTTTTTTCAGGGTGATGGTTAAAATAAGTTCAAATCCTTGGGGTGTTGTAAAAATCAAGCAAAATGCCCAGGTTTTGAGAAACCCGGGGCTATCTGCTTAGCACTCCTAATGGACTTCAGTCAGCTGTCACCATAGTAACCTCTGAGTGACTGTTGCTAGCTTGTGGCACTTAGACACCTTGCACCCTTGGGATTCTGGTCATTTTTGCTATGGCCGGAAGAAACGCCCAGAGGGGAAGTCCACATACCCTCTTGTTCCGACCGAGTCATCTCCTCCAGCTTCTTCTGCTTCAGCGTATCCACCACGTCGGCAAGGCTCCCTTTGCGGCGTTCCGGGGTTCCAAAAGTAACACTGCTCATTATCTCGCGCTCCCGACTCCCTTCGTCAGGCTTATGTGGTGAGGTAGACGTATTTCGGAAGGAATATAGGGAACATAACTTATTATTCTCTGACTCCTAGAAAAATGAAATGAGTTTAAAAAAATAGTTATTAGTGTATAGGTTTCGTTCAAAACCACTCCAAAATAAATAAATAAAGTCCCTAACTAAAAAATAACATGTGATGGTCACTGGATCAAATAAACCGTATCAATAAAATAAAGTAACACACTCAGTAAAACAAAAAAAAACTACTCTTCTGCTAAGCAGTGCTGAACTAAAAAGTAATTAAGTACCCAAGGGACTAAACTCAAATCCCAAGTTCAAGCTGCTTCAGTTTTGAGATAATATAAGAACAAAACTGGACATTTTGGCTTTTCATTAACTCATGCTTTGGGTTTATGAACGTTCAGGTTCAGTGAACCAGTATTAGAAATGATAGTTTTTTCTCCCCAATTGGGCCTTCTTATCAGCAATACTCTCCCCACAGACCAAACACAAAAATTGTTTTTCTCTCATTTAGAAACAATGGAAGTTGGTTTCCATGCCCAACATTCACTAGAAATTTAAATAAAACGTCTAAACCTCTGAAAGAGTCAACGATTTGAATATTTTTGCACACTAGGGTTTGTAGGAAATGCTTGCTTCAATTGCTTGTCCATAGTCACAGAAGCTCCCGTCCACTCCTCAGCTTGCCCATGATGTTCCAGCATGCTGTAGCATGCTTCTCACGTGGCATTTTAAAACTGTTTTTAACAACAATAAAATGCTCATTGCAGAAATGTTTGCACAGAAATTACTTCACAGTATACAAAAGTTTGCTAACTGCTAGTAGGCTCCATCTATCAGCTGCATGGGGGAGGGAGCAAATCTTAGGTTAAAAAACAAACACCATGTGGGAGTTTTTTGAAAAGGAAATAGTTTTGTTATCTTTGACTCAGAACTGAGGATTCAGGGATAGAGAGATGGTTCAGCTGCTAATAGTGCATGCTGCCTTTGTGGAGGACCAGAGTCCAGGTCCTAACATTCCCATGGTTCATTTCACAATTCTATAATTCCAGTTCCAGGGTACTTGGTGTCTCTGGCTTCTATGTGCAACTGTATTTACACATTCACACTTACAAACTCACACACAAGCCCACACATACACGTATTTTAAAATAAAATAATAATAATAAATCATTTAAGAACCAAGGATTAGAGGCAACTGTTACATGGCTAGAGCCCTCAAGTAGTCCTCCATACACCTTATCTGAATAAAAATGTTCTTTTCCTGATTAAAAACAACAAAGTCTGTGAAGTGTCTAGTTTTTAGAAGCTTCAAAATCCCAATGACTCCTAACCTCTTTCCTTCCAAAAGCAGCCCAGCCAGCTTGAGTGAAGGAGGGCTGGGACTGGGTCAGCAGCAGAGCACTGGCCAGGCATGCACAAGGTGCCAGGTTTGGTCTCCAAGAACAAGTAATAGAACTAAATTAGCACTGAAAAACTGGGAGGCTAAGGCAGCAGAGTTGGTGCACAATAGTGGGGGACAAACTGAAAGTAAAAGCAGCGGTCTCCGTGTGCATTAAATGAGACAACAGCTATTAAATGAGACAACAGCTATGCTAAAAAGGTGCTGGGATTTGGGAACTACTGTCACTGTTCCTAAAGTGAAGAGGACCCTATTTTCAAGGTTGTCGGGACCACAGAATGAAGCAGCACTTGAAAAGCCTCTGTGCATGGTGCTGAGCGGCAGTCGTCGTTCCCCCACCCCACAACTGAGGTGCTGTCCTAAAGGAAGGAGCAGATATAGAACTGGGAGTAGAGGGATTGTGAAGGAAAGGCATTGATATGACCCTGTGATTAACTTAAATACCATGAGTACCGAAAATCTACTAACCTGTCTGTGTTAAATGGATAAACTGCATGGTATGTATTTCAATATAGTTACTTAAATACTGTGAGATAAGTCTTTAGCTCCCTGCCTTCGTATTGTTACTAGCACAATGCTGGGAGTGGGGGTGGATGTATGCAATGGCTTCAATCTGAAAAAACTTGAAAAAGACAAAGTAAATGAGAGAGATAGAATTCTTTATCTTGTACCTAAGATCACCTCAGTCACCCATGAAAGACTCACCATCTCAGTTAACATGTACAAACATTCTGTGGAGAGAGGCAGAGAAGCCCGTCTTTGAGATGCCTACTATGTTTAGGTCTTGACTCCTTAGGATGGTCAGTTCATTCTCCATATTGTGCAAACAAAACCCCAGGAAACATAGCTACCACTGTGACTGTGGTATTGATGAATCAACAATCATCACTAAATCATTTATTCTTTACTTTTCTTCTCATATAGCCTAAAAATCAAAACTAAAACCCTGGCACAAGCTAAGAAGAGTGACAAAAAAAATCAGTGGCCAGAAACCTGCTCACCTTCAGGTGACTCCACTGGCCAGAATGAAGGCCTTCCCTTCCCATTGGTGTCAGGTGGATGCTGAAAGGCTCTAGAGGGGCACTTCAGGCTAGAACTCTATGCATGCAGTGCCATTTGTCCCTCGGGCTCAAGTTCAAGCAGTCCTATGAGCTGGCTATCACTTCCCTGTTAGACTGTGTTCTTTCTTTTATGGTCATGGAATGTGGTTACAGCCATCCTATACCAAAGACAAAAACCATGGGCTCTTTTGCTTCAGTGATGACCCATGCTGTCCTCTGTCCCACTGTGCCTCTGTACTACCAAGTACAGAACATGAGGCTGCAAAGTCATGATTTCTCTTGCAAAAGCATGATTTCTCTTGTGTATTGCAAAGAACTTTTGTAATACATTGCTAAAGGCACCAACATGAGGGATAAGTAAAGTCATGAGAGGCTAAAATTGTATACATTTATAGTAGCCTTTGGAAACATGGGGGTGCCTATCACTTTTAAACTTTATAAAACAATAAACACAGGGTTTTTCATGACCAGAGATTTACCCCTAATTCATTTGAGTAAAACTGACAAGGAAGTCAATTTCGCTTTAAAAACATTTGTCTCATGAGACAGCAACAACTCCAAATGAGAGGGAGAAGGATGAAGTGTCCTTTTCCACAAAGACTCAGAAAACATCATCGAAGAGAGGATGGAAAGATCCTAAGAATCAGAGGCTGGGGAGGACTGCTTCAAAATAGTGTCTTCTGGATATGACAGGGACATTGCACACATGAAGTCACAGAAGCTGTGGCACCTGCACGAGACCTGTACAAGATCAAGCTGTCACACACACTCCAACATGGCTAGAGGAGGGGCCATGCAGCTCCACCCCTAGTTGAGAGTTCTTGGCAATTGATATTGCTGAAAGAAGGAGGGTCAGCTTTCTACAGCAGTATGGCCTGCCAAGTAAAATAAATATTTTAAAAAAATGTGAAGTACCAGATAAGAATTTGGGAGGAAGATGGGCAAGACAGCAGTTGGGGGAGTAGGAAGTTACAATCTAAAAATATTGAATCTTTGTGTGAACTTATCAAAGAAGTATCATTAAAAGAGAGGGGAAATATATAGGGAGTGCAGCAAACGAACTTTGACAAAACATTTCTAACCACCCCAGAGAGTTACATCATTTTGTGGAAATTTTCTTAATGAATAGAAGCCTAGTTTGTTTGTAATTTTCTGGGACCAGACAGGTCCTATGCCAGACCAACTGAGGCAAATGTGCAAAGGCTGTCCTACATTCCCAGTAAGAGCTCAAGAACATGAGTACAGTGGCTCAGAGACATAGGTCCCAGCTGCCTGGTAGGAAATATTGCTCTCTAAGAAGATGGTAAAATAAATGTACATGGGAACTGGAGAGCTGGATCCACTATGCAAGCATGAAGACCCGAATTCAGATCCTCAGCCCTGATGTAACAGCTGGGCATGCTTTCCAATCCAACTGCTAGGGACACGGTGACAAGCCAATCCCTGGAACTGATTGGCCAACCATTTTACACAAATGGGTGAGCTATAGATCCAGTGAGGGACCCTGTCTGGAAATAAATGTGGAAAGAGATAGAAGACATCCTGTATTAACCCTGGCCTCCCAAAGGACACACACACACACACACACACACACACACACACACACACACGCAGTACAAAAGCAATTTTGTAAAGTTTTAAATTGTACTTGGCCTTAACATTGTGATGTGTATATTTTTTAAAAAGACAAAAATCAATAACTCTAGTGAGCTGTGAGTTTTTATAAATAACAAGACAGGAGATGACTCCCCTTCTTTTGATCTTTCTTTGGAAAATAATTATTAAGTTACATGAGTGATCACAGGAATATTACAGAAAGCCAAGAATGAGGAATTCAGTGAATTCTGGAGCCACTGTCACGTTCAAAGAAATTTACAATAGACTTGTTTTCTCTCGGCCCCTAATCTCAATGGTTCCACCAAAAATAACAGTAAAGAAAAATGTTAATATCATTTAAAAGAATTCCTGTGCCAGCACAAGACTAAGACAATACAGATTAAGATTGGGCAAAAAGTATATCAGTGTGGATCTATTAAACACGTGAAATGCATGAGGATGGATGAGAAAAGCAGAGTAGTGCAAAAAACATCAGTAGTAGCTCCAGAAAAGAAAAGGCCGTTCTCACAAGTCAAGAATTTCAATGAAAATGTTTCCCAGTGGCTGAGAGGACAGATAAGTAAATATTTTTAAACACAAGATAGTTTTAATTGCTCAGATTTTCCAGAATTCTTACCCCAAAGTGAATGTTGAGCAGTAGTGTTCAAAGGAATTTGAATTACTCTAATCTATGCCTCTGCATGTCTCATCAAAGTTCACAGCAACTGCATTTCATCTCTGAAGCCCTCCTGACCCCACAGGACTCACCAATCAGCTGCTGCCCAGATTACACATCGAAGAACTTAACCAAACGCATGTAATCCAACAGCTAATAATATGCTATAATAGGTGATTCTTTACTATTTTGGATGTCATGGAAACATTTACAATTGAATTTTAACTCTTGAAGTTACATACTAGAAGCTGCAAACTGATGAACTTCCAACCAAACTCTCCAAATATATTCAAAGAACTAAAAATTAAAACCAAGGGAAGATCTCTTTAACAACCATGTGAGTATATAAACAAAATCCTTAAAATCGATATGCTTAAAAATAAGTAATTGATGATACAGATATAACATAGAAGACCACAAAACCATCAAAATTCCTCTAACATAGTTGAATATAGAATTTATCATAGAGAATAACTATAAGCAATCTCTCTGCCTGATTATAGGGACTGTTTGAGAGCACTGTGGCTTTATACACTTAAAGGAGTACTTTAAAACCATCGAAAATCATAGTTTTGCAGAATGTTTAATCATGCAAATATTCACAATGTACTATGAATGAGAAAACAGGTTGGCAAAAATCTTTAATATACCTATTTTGAGAAAAATATGCACATTTAGAAACCAAAATATCTAACAAACAAAATACTGATGATACTATTGTTGAAATATTATTTTCTTTCTGAGGTTCCTTATTGAAAATATTTTATATAGATAGCATTCTTAATCAAAACAAATATAATTTTCAAAGTTGAATGTGGACATTTAAAATGTTGTATGGTAAAAAATTCTATTCATAGAGAAGGTACTAATAAATAGAAAAATGACATATATCACAGCATTTAAAATATGAAAGTGATTACTTCTACTTGTGCACAAAGGTTAGTATCTGCCCCTCCTTCCTTCCACCAGGAAAATATATTCTAAAACATTTATGATGATTTCTAAATGATGGTAAGATTACTGGGAATCTTACTTTATATTTTTACTCACATAGTTTTCTACTTTTCATCAATGAACAGATTACTTTTGTAATACAGAAAAACAAAAGTTATTTTGGAGTTGGACATTTAGGAGAAACAGAAAAGAGGCATTCGTGAGCCTAAAGTCTGGCCTGCTTGAGGATCTTCAGAGTCCCTCCCTTTGTAATGGTATCCTTGAACAGAGAACAGCCACTTCCATCTGCAACTGACACATTTCAAATAATACCTAGCACTAAATGTAATTATTTACAAGAGAATCCTTATAAGCTAAAATCTAGATCCTCACTTCTGTGGTTTAAATATATACCCCTCCAAAACCCCTACATTAGACTCTATGACTTAATCATGGTATTAAGAGGTAGGGTCTTAAGGAGATAATTACTGATGGGGCCAAAGTCCTCATAGATGAAATTTGTGCCCCAAAAAACCTGGTAACAACTTAGGTAGGCCCTTTCTTGTCATCCATCCTTTCAAACAGTAAGAAAATTGCTAAATGTCCCCCTCTCTCTAGGGGGTGCAGCAATGGACACCTGTTAACCACCTCAAAGCTGAACAAAGTCCTACCAGATTGAAACCACCAATTCCTTGATGTTAGTTTTCTGACCACCTTAGTTTTCTATTACTGTAACAAATACCTGAGATAACTTATAAAGAAGAAAACTTCACTTTGCCTGATAGCTTTAGTGGTTTTGATCTCTGACCTATGAACTCCAAGTCTATTTTGGGCCTGGGGTGCACATCATGATGAAAACATATTAAGGGGAAAAGTTTGACCATGGAGAGCATGAGAATGAGAAGGGAAGGAGGGAAAGAGACCAATATTAGCAGCCCACATTCCCTTTCAAGGGTACAACTCCCATAGCTGAAGTCTCCCAGTAGGTTTCACTTCCCAATACCTCACAATATCACCCTGCGCTAAGAGCCAAACTTAAAACATACACATTAGGGACATTCATCCAAACTATGGCACCTGCTTTCAGAGTAACTGTGTGATATTGATAGATTTCTGTTTATGAGATTTTTAGTCAGGGGATATTTTGTTGTAGCAGCAGAAAGTACTAAGACTCTATTACATAATTCCGTGTTCACCCTCCAAAAGTGTGCAACATCAATCTATGTCCCCTTCCATATTAATGTTTTTGAAATAGCTTAAGAGATCAAATTAATAGCTTCTAAGTGAGCCCTGTCTACCTGTCCCCTCTCATTTCTCATTTGGCATAATTCTCAGGCCCCTTATACAATCTCCATATATCTTTGAAAATACTCCACCAGCACTAAATACTGAATTCCCAATCTTCATTCTGAGTGGGAAGCAAGCCAGCCCTCAGCAAAGGGATCTCCAGCAGGCCACTTGGGTGGAGCTGGAAGGCCAATACCTAAATGTGGGTTTTCTGACTCCAAATCCACACACCTGGAAAACATTCACCTCCGTAGCAAGATGCTATGATTCTAAACAAGACAACCTTGTAAGCTTTTCTATTTCCATATATCTATCTCCAGGAAGGAGATTTTCTTACTATAAGTCTAAAAATGTAATATAATTAATCTAACCTGAGAATTAGCAAAAGGAAATTGTAGTACTTGAGTGCTGTCACATAACAGAGCCTTCCAAAATTAAATACATATAACAACAATCAGAACTGCCCAGGGTCTATCTCAAAATCCCTTGTGATGCTGCAGTTAAGTCTGTACAATGGCTGGGTCCCAGAGACTTCCCTACTCTTAGAAATGTGGTACCTGACTAGGTCTTCAAGGGCTCTTCAGTGGCTAGGGTTTCATGCTTTCCTCTATTTCTGTGGGACTGCTGTCCACACTGCTCAGAGAGAGAGTCGGATGAAGGCTATTGCCGACATTGTTTGAGTTAGTCACAGCTTTCTATGCAGTACTTGAATCATTGAAGCTTGACCACAGTCCAGAAGATGGAAGTTAGACTCTACCTTTTTCATAGAATGGAGTTATAATTACATCCTCAAATAGTTGCTATGAGAAATGAATCATTTATAAAGCATGTCATAAGGTACCCACTATTAACTATTAATCAGGAACTCTTATTACTATGTCCTTTGTCCATGTGCTTTGTGTCACTTGTCACTTCTGCATGCTGTTATGATAGCCACTGGCACTATTTTTAGGATTTTATTCATACTGATTAATCTGAATAGAACAGTGAGCCTAAACTGCATTATGACCTTTGCTCCCAAGCTGAATCCACTAAGTACTGGCTCCTCACAAAACTCCAGAAACATTAGCAATTAGGTTGTTTTTTTCTAGGAATGTTATCAGTGAGCACTTATCCTACCTGCACCTGAGCTATCTCCTCCCTTACACAATGCTCTGAGTCAGCTGGGCTGCCACCACACCTAGGTGAGGAATGTAGACGGGCAGTCCACATAGACAAGCAGAGGAGTGAAGTGGACTAGTGTTGCTAACATCAGAAGTGGTGCTCCAAGCTGGGAGCTAGACAGCATGGGTCAGGGATGGGATTTTGCCTGTATACTGGAGTCAGGACCCATAAACATGTGGAAGTCATTGCAGCTGAGAGAAAGGCTTGAGAAATGGCCTGCATAGCTGCATGAATCCACTCTGGGACTAGTTGCCCAATGTGACTGTTGGGACAAAGCATTGGCCTCTCTTTAGCCTTCCTTGAGCCCATAAACAAAACTGAATGGAAAGCATCCATTTTGTTGCATTGTACATTGTCAATAGGTTGTGCTTTCTTACTTTTTCTTTTGAAATATTGGCTCATAAATCCCAAACTCTCCTGTAACTAACTAAGTAGTCAAAGATGACATTGAACTTGTGATTCTTCTGCCTCTGTGTCCTGAGTGCTGAGATTACTGATATGCATCACCATACCTGGTTTATGCAGTGTTGGACCCAGGCTCTGTGCACACTAGACAAGCACTCCACCACCAGAGTGACATCCCAGACCCTGATGCCCAATTTAGGTTCAGCTTTTCTAGTCACAGCTTTATCCTTACTCTAGCTGATTCTCCCTAAAGATAAGGGTTATTTAAATGAAAAATGTGTGTTTATTCACCACCAATAAAATAATTTAGAATTGTACAGTGAAAAAAGCTAAACAAGTTTCTCAATGTTTTCCAGATTCATGGTGTGTGATTCTTTGAGACTCAGCAAAAATAAATCAGAATTCCAGGGTAGTCTCAGAGTTTTTAAACTTCTGATATTTTAAACACGCTTCTAACAATCTTCACACTCTATAATCTGAATAGCTGAAACTCTTGTTTAAAGAGTAAAAGATGCTGAGCTTAGTACAGTGGAGAACAAGAACCTACAGCAACAGCCAATGAAAACAGTTCAGGTCTCACAGTAAGGTAACTCCCCTGATGGGGATCACAGGTGCATACTGTCCATTCCAGGACTGCCCATTATTTTGCATTGAAAATGTGATATATCTAGAGAGATAATTCAAAGGATTTACAAGAACTATACTAAATATATGAACTCACTGGTGAGCATTTTGTCTTTAATTATCCTTCCTGTTCTCCTTTCTAAATGTTATATCACACATATGTTTGCTCATATACATACATGCTTATGCTATAGGCTAGGCTCCATCAAGGGGGGGAGAGCATGCAGCTTTTTTCCTTATGAGACTGGGTGGTATCACTTAATATTAATGTCCTTAGTCTATCAATTTTCCTGAAAATTTTGTGATTTCACTTTTTAAAGTTGAATAGCATTCTGTTTTATATATGTACCAGATTTTATTATCTGTTCATCTATTGATGGACAACTAGATTGGTTCCAATACCCTTTTATAGTAAAGAGATCTGCAGTAAACATGAAGTGCAAATATCTCTATGGCAGGCACAGAGCTCTCTGGGTACATGTCCAGAAGTGAAATATTGTGGTCATATGGTGGTTCTATTTTTAATTTTTTGAGGAGCCTCCAAAACTGATTCCCGCCATGGCCATAACAATTTGCAAACCCTAGCAACAGTGATTCCTGTTTTTCAGCATCCTCTGCAACATTTGTTGTTAGATTTCTTGATAGCTGTTATGACTGGGTGAGTGCCACCCCATTCAAAGATAATGTTCACTGAGATTCAAAATCATAGATTTGTTCTTGAATGCTGATCCCACTCAATATATAGTGACCATCCTTAGCCCATACACAGAGTCATTTGAAGAAAGCCCAAATCAATAATCAATCCAATTTATTTAATTATAGTGTGTTCTTGGAAATTGTAGAGAGAATTACAGAGGTGCAGTATCTACAAAGATGCTAAAAACAATAAGATATCAACTAAAAATTGATATAATAAAAATAAACTAAAAGTTGTGCTTCCTTTGACAACCTAAAACAAACATGCCAGAGGGTCAATTTCCCCTGTCAAGGTGGAGAGTTCCCACCATGACCTCAAGTCTCTTTGTGAACACTGTTTGTATCTACTTTAAGTTACAATGGGCTGTTAAAGTTGTACTAGATAAGTGGCATGTATCTTCACATCCCATATGCACCCAGTGACATTATACACAAACAATATTTGCACCGTGCTCAGATGAAGCTTTTCATGTCACAACTTTACCATCACTGTAGCCCCACCCTCCCTAAAGATAAGGTTTACAGAAAGAAAAAATGTTTACTCATCAATGATACAATGTAGAATTATACAGCGGTTGAAAAATAACAAGTTTATCTCTTTTTTTCAGATTATCACTTTAAAATGTTTTCAGATGACCTCAAACCCACCTGCTGGTTGCCCTGTGGCATAGGCCTTCTATTGTCTTAGTATCAGGAAAGGGTTGCCTGCTTGAGGTTCTAATAGCTTCTGGCTACAAAGGAAATTCAACTTCTTTAACAAGTTGAAGACTGAATGTCTAACACACGAATCATAAACCAAAAGGTTTCTAAAGCACCTCGTTATCATGACATGTAACAAATGGGAGTTAATATATTGACAAAGAATACATAGAAATGGAAGAAAGGAAG
>LOJH01020410.1:0-19956 GCA_001685095.1 Ellobius talpinus
GATGGGGAAGGAATTGGGAGGAGGGGAGGAGTGGGAATTTTTTTTAATAACAATAAAAAAAGTGTCTGAAATAAAAAAGGAAATTTTAGAGACATTAAAGTGGCAAGTGAAAAAATTGATTTTAAAGAACTAAAAGAAGTTTTGAAGGGTGAAAACTCCTTGAGCAGAGTCAGAAAGGTGGAGATAAATGAGAATGCTTAAAATAAATCTAGCAAGTCAATGAAAAAACACACACATACACTCTCATATGTAAACTTTTTACAAACTATGAGTACATACATATATAACTACAGATTCATATGTAAATATCTATAAGACATTATAGCTAAATAAAGATAATTTGAGACAAATCTTCCCAACTCTCATAGAAGCATCCACAACACATAACTCTTAGGTTTAGTAAAAACAATTTTATTTCAGCAATAAGTTGTACAAATTAAAATAAAACTAGGATACTTTAACTATCACTTTGCTGCAAGAGTACCTTTCTTGGTTGCCTAGCATGGATGTCATTGCCCAGAAAGTCAAATGAAGAACTCTCTGGAATGGCTTTAAAAAGCAGAGTCTCAGATCAGGTCAGCTCAAGAGGGCTTTTAAGATTAAGCATTTCCCTTCTCCAACCTAACACTTATAATTAAAATGCATTCCTTTTCCATGTGTACAAGGAGGTATTTAAGGGTGTATACTGTAAGCAGTCTCTTATTGTGGAAACTCATGCACAGTCTAATTGCTCATCAGGATACAGAGTAGGCTCAATAACATACAGTGCATCCATATATATGTGGTAAAATTATACAAAGTTTTAAAGGACTCAAGCAGCCAATAACTGTGCTGAGTTGATAGATAGACATACAGACTATAGACCTGTTAATGATTGACAAGTGAAAGAATTACACATGGTGGACAATATATAGATGATTGATACATGATATGGAAAAGATGCGTCTATAAATAGTATATTGGGATACACATACATACATGATAAATGAAAAATGGAAACATAGATTGTGGAAAGATAATAAAGAGATAATATATAGTTAATATAAAAATCAAAGTAAACAGAAACAAAGTGTGTACTCTGTTGCTAACCATGTAAAATTCTTTAAACAACCATATATAAAGAAATATATTAGTACTGGGCATTCATGTATGTGTATGGGACATTAACACAAAGGTGATTAGTGATAGCTGTGCCTCACATGAAAGCCAAAGGCCAGCTAGAAGAGGAGACAAGGAGATTCATTTTTTATTGTCTTCACTGGTGCACATAGGAATTTTGTATCACCTATATGTGTATATATTAGCTAAAAATGAACTAGAGATGTTTAACACAGCAGAGCTTTTCTCTTCTCTCTAGTCTTTTTACGTGGCACCCTCACAGTTTCCCTTTACTTCCTTATTCCCCACGTCTCCTACAGAAGAGTCTCCTCTTTCCAATGAAATATCCAAAATCTTACAGGAGAGAGCTGCAGACAATGTAAGTCTTTCCCAGTTACATAGTTTCCAGTCTTCTTAGTCTTGTTTCCCAACAAAGGGAAGTACTAGGTTACCTACTGCATGGTATTCCTTGTGGGATACCATACAGAAATGTTGTCCCAAGGAGTCAGGACAAAGGCCTTGTCTCTCATGGAGCATTCAGTTTAATATAAAAGGCAAATGCCCAGGCTAATGAAACAGTGTGGAAGTCTCATAACACAATGTGCCACAACAATGGGAGATCCCGGAAAAGAGGTTCCTTACCCACAGTTTATGTTTATCAAACAAAATGTGAATGGGATAGAATGGGTCATGAGAATGAGTTCTACTAAAGGAAAATAATATGACCATACATTTAAAGAAGGAGAAGCCATTATCTTTTCCTTAATAAATAAATGTGAAATGTACTGCCTTCCAACCCTGACCTCAGCCAATCTCATATAAAAGAAGCTCAAGGTCATTGAAATATCAACACAGGCTTCTAAGAAGTTTGATAACAGATGGATATTTGGAAACAGACTAGGGAGTAATGATTCCACACTAAAACAACAATGACAGAGATTTTTAAAGATAAAATATCAAAAGATTCAAAGACTAAAGAACTTGAGTAAATGATATTTGGTTACTGATGGTATTTTGGATCTGGGAAAGGTGAAGAGTTGAGAATTATTCCTAATGTTTCTGTTAGAGCACCATGACATGGCAATCTCTTCGTTGGAGCAGCATGATATAGAGAGGCCTTGATAGAGCAGAAAAACATGGTAATATCTGTCAGAGCAGTTGGTAAGGTCCTGTGGTAGCAGCCATGGTATGGCAAGGCCATGTTGTAGCAGTCCTGGTATGGTAATGTCTGTTGGCGTCATGTGGTAGGGTAAGATTCTGCTGCAGCAGCTGTGGTATGGTAATGTCTGTTGGCATCATGTGGTAGGGTAAGGTCCTGTGGTAGCAGTCCTGGTATGGTAATGCCTGCTGGCGTCATGTGGTAGGGCGGGGTCCTGTGGTAGCCTTCGTGGGATAGTAAGTTCTCTGTTGGAACAGTGTAGTATGATAGGACCTTGTGGTCAGCACTGGCACAACTGTGCCATGAACTGAGACAGGAGCACCGAGGAACAAGTCTCTGAATCCAATCCGGCATTCCATGTGTGGAGTCCCGCGTGTCTGAGAGCTACTTCTGCAGGACTGTCCAATAAACATGCAGATCGGCTGCTCTACAGTTCATAAAAGTAGATCTATGCAGAAGGTATAGGCTTGGGAGTCATAATAATAAAAGTTAAAATTCTAGCCATGGAAGATGGTGTGATTGCTCCAAGAAAATACACAAAGAGAAAAAGAATTTTAATGAAATGTCATAAAAGTATCTGAGATTTATGAAGTAAGAGAGAAGATGTCAGAAACAAAGAAAATATAGAAAGAAAAATTACAGGGTAAGAAAGGTGAGAACACTGAATAAATAGTTTGTGTATCTCAAATGAATTTGAAGGATATATAAGATAAACACTGCAAATGAATCCATTTTATTAGCACCAAGCAGCTTCATCAAACAGCAATGTGAGTAGAATTGAAACATACGTGGTTAGGAAATTATCCTCACTTGAGAATAACAGCAATCAGAGACCAGGGAATGAGAGAAATCTTGTAATCTTCGGAGAATACGGGCAAAGATGCCAACAGTCACGAAAAAACTACGAGTGTTCTGTATTTGTGTGCTCCTTTCTCCCAGTAAAGGAGCTATAACTCTTTTTACATTTTGCATTTTCTTCTCACTGCATTACCTAAGAACCCCAATAATCTCATAGTGGATGAGTTTATGAGTTAAGTCACTCAAACAATCAAGAAACGAACACATATAGACACCTCTTACATTAGCATACTAGATGCTATAAAGTAATTAGAGGAAATAACAAGAGCATATTACTATCACATAAGAAAGTCACTGCTTGGGATAATTACATCAATGAATTTACTGCTTGCCAAGTGCCTGGATGACTACTGGAAGATATTGGAATGAAGTGAACCCAAGCAAGTGGAACAATACTACGTGTATCCCCAGTCTGAGCATCTTAGGTATTTAACAAAATCCCATGAGCTTAATAAATTTGTATGCTGCCTCATGGCAAAAGATTTTACAACTGGGTTTTAAAATCGGGTTTTTTGAATTTAAAAATACAGATTTCCTGCCAGTAATCTGCTTCCTAAAGGCTACAATGTCAAAGCAAGGAACAGCAGCATATATTATGGGGAGCATCACTGAATCACTACATAAATGCATTAAAGTTAAGCAGGTAGGCAGATACTGAGTGGAGGGTGTTGTGAAACTGAAATTGGAATTTTGTGTTCTAGGCAGCAGGGAGTACACTAACAATTTAACAGGAGAGGTAGATATAATGAGGTGCACATTATTTAAAGACGATTCTTGACTTCTGTGTTTAAGATGGGTCTGAGACTTAAGAGTACAGTGGGAAGGCATTTCCCAGTGTGAATGTGAGCTTGAGAAAGGAAGTATATTAGTCCATTTCTGTCACTAATTACATAATACTGAAGGCTGGACAGGTTTTACAGAAAAAAATGTTTATTTTTATTTATGCTTTGGGCTAATTTTAGGGGCTGTACCTGTTGATGGTATTTTAGTGATTGTTTGAGAACACAGAACATATGGCAATAAACAAGATATGCAGTGTATGTAACTTCTAATCTCCCTCCCTTCCATTCCACTTCAAGATATATCACAGAGTCATAGTAACAAAAACAATACGGTACTGACACAAAAATAACCAATGGAGCAGAATTGAAGAGCCAAACATGAGTGTGCATAACTACAGTCATCTGATTTTCTACAAAGAGATCAAAACATACACTGGAAAATGTAAGCATCTTCAATAAATAGTTCCTGAAAAACTTGATGCTCATATTTTGAAGAATAAGATGAGACCTGTGTCTTTAACCATGTACAAACAACAACAACAAAACCCCAAAACCCTGCAAATGGATGAAAGACCCAATGTGAGAGCTGACACTGTGAGAGGACAATGGCGGCAGAACCCTGAAGGATTTAGGTGCAGGAATGGACTTTCTGAATAGGATGACATTTGCCCAGGAATTGAGGCCAACAACTGCCATGTGAGACTTCACAAAACAAAAAAGGTTGCACAGCTAATGAAGCAATCCATTCATTAGAGGAAGGCCACAGAATGGGGGAGATTCTTTCCCAGATTTGCATATGACAGAGAATAAATATCAGGGTTATATAAAAAAACAAAAAATAGAGTTGGAAATGCAAATGCTCTATTAAAATGTGTTTCTCATCTGAACAGAGAAGAGAGGAGGGAGAATAAAGGAATGAATAGGATGGGGTGGGGAACCGTAAAGAAGGGAATAGCAGGGTGCAAGTCAGTGGAAGAGGGAAATGGGAAAATGCAGGGCTTTAGTTACACATGGAGAGAAATAAGTCCAGGGAATGGAGAAAGGAAAGGAAAATAACAGTAAGGATGTCTGAAAAAAGTCATAGGCAATAGTCTGCTTATCTAACTGGCACTTCACTAAACTAGCATAATCCAGTACTACATTATAAATATTTATGCTTACATCTACAGATAAGTGTGGTTCTCACCCTCATCAAAGAACCCTTTCTTTGCAACAGACAAAGACCATTATAGAAAACCCCAACTGGTTAAAAGATGGCCAGTTCCAACTGATACAAGACAATTTCTTTACATAAACCTCAGGAAACATTGCTGAAGAGGATGTTGTGAGATTGTTAAAGCCTGGGAAACAGGAAGTTTTCTGTTGGATTGTGTGTTCTAGAAATACTAGAGAAGCTACATCCATTAACCTCATCAATGTAGTTGCCTAAACAAGACCCAAACAAAGATGACACTAATAAACATTCTAACATGTAAGAAGTAAATCTCAGTGGGGGGTGCTTAACTGTATCTAAAAAAGTTACAGACAACTAAAACCAAGAACTAAAGAAAAAAATCTTCCCTGGGAAAGAGCCCTCAAACTGGATATACAACACTAAATGGTCACTATACTGAGTGAACAGTTTATAATTAGATATTTAGGTGTGTGTGTGTGAGAGAGAGAGAGAGAGATCACAACAATTAAAGTAAAAGGGGCCATTAATTTCAAAGAGAGCATGAGGATTGGATTACACAGGAGGGGTTGGAAGGCATCAAGGGAAAGGAAGAAATGATTCAAATATAATTTCAACAACTAAAAAGGCACAAGAAAAAACAAAATAGTAAATTCATAACACAAGTGATCTTATTCTATTTGGTAAATGCATATGTGAAAAAGCTCCAATTAACACACTAGCGCACAATAAGAAATTCGAAGTTTTCTGCTCATATCAGGACAACTTAAGGGACTTTCTTTTATATCTTTTGAGTATTGCGCTGTAAATACTTGCTAATAAGTCAATGTAAAAAAAATCCACAGCTGTGCAAGGAGGATATATCTTGTTGTTTACAGGGTTTTTTAAATGTAAAAATCTGAAAGAAGCAATGACATTCACAAACCCCTGCATACTGTAATTAATACTATGTGCTTACAACACAGAATTTGTTATGAGTTGATCATATATTCAACTGACCTTTATTAATTCTGTCAATCACATACATGCCTGTAGTATATTTTGATCATCTCCTCCTTCAGTCCTGTCTTATTCCCCTCCCATCCTTATCAAAGCCCTCATTCCTACCACTTCCTTTCAAAGATTCAGACTTTTTGGCTTTGCTTTTTGGTACATTTAGTTTAGCGACTGACCAATAGATTGAGGGTGCCCATTGAAATTTCAGTGGAGAAATAAGATACCCTTAATTTACAACCCAATATTAAATAGAATAACAAAGTTTGAGTATTGATATTACTAGACTTCAAGGTTTACTATGAAGCTACTGAGAGAAGAGTGTGATGTGGCATAATTTAGACAAATGTGGATCAATATGACAAAGCCGAGGGCCCAGAAATAGGTCCACACACATGCAGTGCACTGATCCTTGACTTAGTAGTAAAGGCAAAACTAAGGGGTAAACATCCCTTGCAACCAATGGTTCTGGAAACTTTGTACATCTGCATTAAAGGTACACACACAAAAAAGATTCTTCACAAAGAACAGACATTCTTCACAAGGATTTACACATGATGAACCATAGACCTAAGTACAAAATGGAAAACAATAAAACTCATAAAAGTTAACACAGAAGAATATGCAGACATTTCTATCACCAAAGATCTGATCCATGAAAGGATGATTGATAATATTGCTGTTTTTAAAGCTAAACTACTGGGAAAGCCACTCTCAAGAGTAAAGACTACAAGACACAGCCCACAGAATGCCTTCGAGAAAAATGCAGTTTGTAAAGTGCTGTGATAAATATATAGAATTGGCTCTTCAAATTTAACTATAAAAAGGTCAAGTCAACTGAAAATTAGGCTGCAAACTAAAAAGATAGCAAGAGTGGGAGAAGTTCTCTTCTCCAGGGAAGAGCACACCAATTGGTTATCAAATACTAAATGGTCATCCATGAAAAGGTACAATCAGGGAACGTTCTATGGACTGAGTTGGTTGTATTTAGGAATATCTTTGTATATGCATTAAGTATACTAATATAACAACAGCCAATGACAAAAGAGGACATGAATTTGAAATAGCATAAAAAGGGGTTTAGAGGAAGACATGGATGGAAGAAAGGAAAGAAAGAAATGTTTTATTATATTCTAATAACAGAAATAAAACAAAATTAATGAGGAAAACATAGTAAGATAGTTTACCATGAAAGACGTGCAGAGAGAAGATCCTCATGAGGAAAGATATCCAGCAGCAGCGCCTGTCATCTAGAAAAGTTGTTACTGTACACTCTTAGAATAGCCTAGACCCAAAACCAATGACACAAAATGACGAAGAGAATGTGGATCAATAGAAATCATATCATCGCTGATAGAAATGCAAAAGGTGTTCCTGGGGGAAAATTGCATTTTGTCACAAAACAAAGCATATTCTTACTATAATGTCAACCAAAGTAAGAAAAGTTTGATTTTGCATAAAAATCGGTGTGTAAGATAATTATAGCAACTGGACTCATAATTGTCAAAATTTGGGAGCAACTAAGATATCTATAACTAGATAAACAAACAAACTCAGGTACATATAAACCATGGAAAATTTATTCAGCACTAGGAAGAAATGAAATATCAAGGTACAAAATGACACAGAGGAAATTTAAACAACACATTTCAAACTGAATGATGCCAATAATGAAAAAGTTCGTCATGTTCTGTTACAAGAATGCAACATGCTAGGCAGGCAAAACTAGGGAAACAGCAGAGAAATCAGTGCTTGCCAACTCGTGGTTGGGAGATGTTCAATAGGTTGAGTCACTAAAGATGTCTGGGATGCTGATGTTATTCTGTCTGATAGTGTAAGGAAGGGGATACCCCAGGACAAAGCTGTTCAGGTCCATAAAATGCAGACTACCAAGAGAATACTAACGGATTTTCACAGTGGTGGTGTGTTACTGTAAAATCGTGAGCTGGAACAAATGCCCTGCTGTAGTTCAAGATGCCTGTTGGGAAGCAGGAAGATTGTGCCATTGGGAATACGGAGAAAGACGGTTTCCTTACTTCCCCCATTTGACTCTGAAACTGGAGCTGCTTGATAAGATTTATAAAATTTAATAAAAAATCAACAAAAATTATTTGACTTTTTTAGTGTGTGTGTGTGTGTGTGTGTGTGTGTGTGTGCGCGTGCACGCGCGCTTTCGTGCCACAGCAAGCGTGGAGGTCAGAGAACAGTTTCAGACATCAGGTCTTCCCTCTGGCCTTGGGATCCAGGGATGGAATTCGAATTGCGAGGTTTAGTAGGTAAATGCTGTTACTCATCTCATTGGGCCAACATTTCTTTTTCTTGACTTTCTTTCAGTTTTTAATTTTGTTTGTTTTCAGTGCTGCTGCTGTTTCTCAGGATGTGGTACAGGCTAGGTAAACATGGCACTCCAGTGCCACACCCCTAGCCCTTTGATGCATCCATTATTAGGAACGACGGTTTAAGAGCTAACCCAAGGCTTTTCTCTTCAATGTGCAATGGTAAGCTTCGAAGGCAAATATATCCCTGCATCTATTATAAACTAACGCAATAGTCATGAAAATGCTGACACTGGCTTAGCTGCATTAGAATGTTAAGCTTCCCTTCTCTTTCAAAAAGGTATAAAAGAGTACATTTTTCCATTCTCGGATTGGTTTCTGGATTGAAAATAATTTACTACGGGTAAAGGCAAAGTTCAGTGCTGCAAATGTGTGGCAATCCATCACATGGCAGGAGGTAACAAGGAAAATATTCTGCCCAATCCTGGGTTCTTTCCATGTTAATTTCCAGACAGGACCCACAGCACACATCCTACACATGATTTGTGAAAGGAAGACTCTGTGCTCTCTCTAGGGCTCCTCATCTCCTGCCAGCCCAGGGAACAAGATGAGTTGCTTTTTATAACGACAGGGCATGGAGATAATTCATCAGCTGGAGAGCACAAACAATCCTTTATTCAGCAGGATAACAAAAGGTTATTTAGCTTCTGGCATCTACTATCGCTCTTGCAAGATCCAGGCCCAAGAGCCAATATGATAATTAATAAATTTCCAACATCTGGGCAATAAAACAATTTTTTATGAATGTTAAACAATGCCAGTGGCAAATGAAAACCGCCCCTTCTCATATTTATCTATCTGAACCCTTCATTGCATAGACAAATTCCAGCATGTCTGGCTATAAAAATGGGGATAGAGATGACATACCAGGAAGACATCACACAGTTGGGGAAATCCATACTGTTAAGTGTCGTTTAATCATACGGACAGTGCTGACATTACCCACTGAAGCTAATGGAGACTAACCGTTGCCAAGAATAGAATATTAAGCTAAATGACAGGTGTGTGGCATCAATCATCCCAGTGAATAAGGGAGGTAAATCTAAAACAAAAAAAAGGGAGTCTTAGTTTCTCCCATTGTCTATCAAAAGACATTTTTATATTTTCATGAGAAAATGAAATTGTAACTGTGCAAATAGATATGGTTTGAAGACTGAGAGAAGTGATAATATATATTATCATGTGTGTGTCCCAAAAATACATGTCCCAAATTTATATGCTTATATTCTGAATTATTGGGTTCCCTACATAAACTCATATCTTGAATATCACCTTGAGTGTGATCCTTTTGGGGGTTATGTATTAGGATTAGGCTAGAAGACCAGAATCCTCATGAGTGGAATAATGCCCTTTTAAAGGAAACCCAAAAAGTATTTACTCCTCACCTGTGTGAGTCTATAGGGAGACCTGAGCTAGGAGGAACAGAAGGTAAGTCCTCATTAAACACCAAATCTGCTGACAGCTTAACGCCCAGAACCTCCTCTCTGGGAAACTTTTCCAATGTGAGAATCTTCTACTGTTTGTAAGACACAAGTTACAGTAGAGTGTAATAGCAGAATTCAATAAGATGGGAAAATGGAAAGTCTGAAAGGATCAAATCTTAGAATCCAGTTCAGCACTCATCTATTTGAAGTTGAAGTTATAGCCCCTAACATAAAATAGTATAGGAATACGCTTCTGATTATGTGAGTTACACAATACACTCTCACAGAATTGCTAAGGTAAAATAAATGTAGCCTGTAGTATTAAGAATAGTTTATGAGACAGTATAGCCAGCACACATCATAAATCCTGCTTAGCATACACTGCAGTTTATGAAAGAATCAATAGATGCAAATTGAAAAAAAAATATCTTGAAATAAAAGGGGTTGTATTTAATTGAATTAAAGTATATCAGCAAGAGAAAATGTACTCACATGCATGACGTTGCTCATTGCTATTTAATTAATGTATCTGGCTGTAAGCAATGGGTCTCTACCCATTTTTATTGGTATACACCATTAAATATTTACAAAGAAATTATATTTTTATTAAATCTTTCAGAAATTATTAGTATTAAAGACAAGTTACAACAAAGTTGCCGGTTTTCCACCATGATGCATAATTCACTAGCACACCGATCGATAAAATAGGTTTATGCAAGGATAATCAGAGAAATTTTCTTTTCCTTGCTAATATCCTAATTTTAATTCATTTAAGCTGTGTTTACATAATTGTATATTCCTTAACAACCTGTATATAATCACAATTTATAACAAAATATATATTCAGCTCTATGCCCTTGAGCATATTTTATTGGCAGGGAACTTGGAGTTAAATGAATCTATGAATTGTACACTATGCTGTGAAAGCTCTGGGTTGTGCAATAAAAATCCATAGACCACAAGTGAGAATTATCAGTTTTTCATTTTTTTCATTCAACACATTCAGATAAAATCAATTGAAACTGGCAGTACTCAGTCACCTCTTATCCTATATAAACATCAGTATCTGTGGTTTAGTCTGAGTGGTATTTACCAAATATACTCTTTGATCAATATCACTCTAGTTGCCATTAAAGACAGAAATGCAAAAGCCTTGCCATAAGGAGCCATACATTCCTAAGATTTGTGCTCCAAGAGAGCGCTAAACTTCCTTGGTACCGTAGAGGAGAAGAACACTGAATACTGTTCTTTCTGTAGCTTTCTTGTCTGGATTGAACACAGGTGTTAGCACGTTGCACATAATTTTCTGGTACTAAAACACTAGTGTTGCTCAGATCATCATCTGAAGTCTAAAACAGGATAACCTCAGACGGTTCTGTGCTAGCAAAAAGATGCCAGCCTTGGTAGCCAAGTTAAAGGACAAGAAGTGCTTAGAGCGACACAGTGTCATGAGAGTAAGTCGAGACCTTCTCTCTGTTCGGTATCTAGACTTTTCCTTGATCAAGTCTATACATAAAACAATCACCAAAAGTGTTCTGTCTAAACAAATAATCATTACATTATTCAGCATCTACTGCATTTGTCTCCGCAAAGGAACAAAAATTTTCACATTCAGTTCATCAGTCCCATGCAAAATGGCAGACACGATGTCAAGAATGGGCAGTTATCAGTCAGTTACAGCTCTACATTTCTTCCCCAGTGTATAGAAATTTGAAGCCTAATGTTTCTATTAACAAGCAAACCTGTCTCAGGGTAACACACACTCAGGAATGAAAGCTGAGGATTTTTGTTTGTTAGTTTGTTTGTTTTTTAGGAATTAGCTAGTTTAAATCATGAATGTCAGAGATTTACGGAAGAGTCATTCAGCTTATGCAACTCCTTCCCAGGAAGAACTGACTGTGTGTGATCTGTGTGTTTCATGTATCTCTCATCTATCACTGTCTTTACATTTGTTTTCCATATATCAGACTTGAATGCAAAAAGTCCATCTGCAACAGAAGTCTATAGTATTCACGGGTTGTTGGTGGAATACAAGGTCTTGAGAGGTCAATCCTACCACTGCTGTGAAAATATCGCTCAAGAAAACCCACATGAGGTCTGCCACATGTTTAGTGCTGCCTTCTACACAGGTCTGTATCTCAGCCTCTTCTGTTCTATGTGGTTTAAAAGCCTGAGTTCAACCATTTTAGGTAAAATGCTACTGGAAGTCCTGACCTCCTTTATTTCTGCTACTCCATAGACTTTTAAAACTCTGTATCTGTCGCAGAATACGTGTCTGTTGGATGACGCTGCTGAAGATTAAGAAAGAAAGAAATCTTTCAGACAAAAATCCCCAAGTAAAATATCTCCATAACCTCCTTTACAGGAGGTTTGCAGCTAAGTCCTAAGAAACCAGTGACAATGAATCAAAGCTACTCTTAAAATGGCTGACATCAAAAGTATTTAGGTCTACATACATTTTGATTGTGAAAGTGAAGAATTTACCTTGTTAGGTTGTTCCATATGAAAACTGCTAACAGATGTATCCCTAAGATAGAAAACTGCGAACGCCGGGTGTTTATCTCCTTTCATATCATGAGGCTTTTGAACACTGAAATTAGATGCCTCCCGACGTGCACAAGCAAATCCATTCTCCTAAGTTTAACTCGATGGGAAATATGTCCAATCGATTCATAATTTTAAAGAAAAGTATATGCTACAATATTTTAAAATTCAAAATATATACTAAAGAAACCTCATTGTATCGTATATGGCATAATTTCTTATGTTTTCAGGTTTTCCTGAGAGTTTTGGCACTGTTGTTATCTAGTTGTGATTTTTACTTACATATCTAGATTTTTAGTTAGGGAAAAATATGAAAATCTGTAACTATGTAAATACCATTCATAAGTTAGATAAGTTACATTCATAAGTTAGATTTGAATGAAGGGGAAAAGTAGCAAACCTGTAAAGCAATACAAATTGTGTGGAACAGCATCAAATAGAATGAAAATGGATCTTAAAATTTCTCTTCCAAGTGTCTAAATGTTAAAAATACTGCAATTTCTTTTATTCAAATACATACATGCTTACTTAATTTTTGTATATTTGGCAACAGCGGTGTTTTATCAGTTAGAGGTTATTAGGTTATGGTCAATGTTTGCAAAGTAGCTGATTTAGGAGTAGGAGAGCAAATTTTATGAGAAAATTTTTATGAATTTCCTGTCTATATCCTTTATTATCAACCCTACAAAGGAAAAAAGTGAACATATTCTAGAAGTGCCATTTTTTAAGACCTCGTGATGAGTCAGAAGCTTTGAAGGTCATCAATTTTCAGAGAACATTTTTTGTGTTTGTTCACACTCAAAGAAGATTCTTTTGGTGTGGGCTGGGTGGACAGCAGCAGTCGCCAGAGTGGCAGAATGGATACACAGTCCTCAGTCAGAGTCATGGCTGAGCTTCACTGGGTGCTGTCCCTCCCATCACCGCCAGTCTCCAGAGTCCAGCTGAGAGTTCCTGGACAACTGTGTGCCTACGGAAACAAGAGCGAGCACTGCGGGCTTCTCCCTTAATGAAGAGGATAAGGATATAAGATCTGGAGTTCAAATGAGACAGACAAATGATCTTTAGTTATCAGTTGGCAAAGAAGCAGAGGCAAAGCTAGCGCAGAGAACTCCAAAGAGAAAACAGCTACAGAAAGTCGCATGGAGAAATTTTATGTCTCTCCATCCAATGCCACTGTATCTGGATTTCCTAGTTACACAGTTAGGTTTTCCCAGAGAGCTTAGATGAGATTCAAAGATTACACAGGAAAGTACCCCTGGATTACATTACCTTCTATGGTAGCTTCTGACGTCTAAAATGACACCAAGAAGAAAACAGGAAGAACAGTTTCTAAACCTAATAAATCCACCCAAGGCCCAATAAAATCTGCAATAAACATCATATGCATGTTATGATATGAGTGCGACATTAGATGATTCACTGATTGTACGAGAGAGATGTATATACATATAACAAAAGAAGTGCTGGCCATAAAACTAAATGCTGTGACTGAAAATACAAAAAGAGGGAGAAAAAGGCCAAGGCAAAATAGAACTGCTGCTAACAAATACTCTTCCAGTAGTGATGTGTGAGCCACTAAAAGTAGACAAAAGAGCACTAAAGCAGATCTTTCGTATTGGCAAACACACTAGCCTTCTTGTTGTCCTGAAGACAGAATTTTACAACACACTAATTCTATCCCTGTTGTTTATTAGTTACCTGATATGTACCTCTCAATGGATTCCTCCTATTTCGTTTAATCAATGGGGCAGCATGAAGGAGCATGGATGCCCTCTGTTATAGCTGAGTAAACTGAGCTATGGCTGAATAAATTACCCACAGTCACACAATGATGTGGTGAACAAAAGAGCCAGAAATCCAATCTGTATATGCTGCTACAATGCCATTGGCTATCCTCTATGTAGTTTAGCACATCCCAGGAAAAGCAGACCATCAATAAGAGGATGCAGTTCTTAGGGTCAGGATGAATTCACTGTAGACTGTAGAAAGGAATACCTAAGCAATACATTCTTAGGAAAGCAAGAAGACAAACACTTAGGAAAACTTCCAGTAAAATAAAAGAAAGCACAAGACAAATGCTCCATATGAGTAGCGACCAGAGAGGGCTCAGTTGAAACCAAAATGAGGCACCTCGTTGCCCCTGTCAGAGCAGATGATATCTGAGAATTCCTAAATAACTTGCTAGCAAGGGTAGAGAAATGGGAATTCTTGAACAATGTAAGTGAAAATGTAAACAATTGAACTACTAAAAAGAACAATATGAAGTTTCTTCAAAAAAGTCACATGGTTTTCATCTCTGCAATTCAAAAGGAAATAAAATCAGCTCATAAAAGATAGTTCTGCTTTTTCATGCTTTCTAAATCACTATCCACTGTAGCCAAAATGAAGAATTGACAAAGGCATTAAAGAAAATGTGGTCTGTATTCAAAAAGGAATGTTATATTCTTGTATAAAAAGATTAATATCCTGAAACTTCAGACAGAAAGAATGGTGTTAGAAAGATGAACTTCCTTTTCTTAAAATAAAGTAGATACAGGAAGATGAATCTTGTGCTCTCTCTGAAATGTGGGAATGCAGAACATGGTCTCAAAGCAGAGAAGATCAGAACACTCATTACGAAAGCCTAGACAGAGGGAAGAAGAGGAGAAACAGGAAGTGGGGCAGGTATAAAATAAAGGCATGAGGAATCAGCTTAAATTTAGATCTGCAGCACAGAGCTGAGATTTTAGTTGGTAATAGCCTATTGTATATTTTGTGAAAAACTAGAAGTTAATTTAAAATCTCTGAACATAAAGGGATTATCAGATAGAAAGCTAATTATTTTGATTCGATATCAATGTACTATATAAATATATTAAACATAATATTGTTCTCAATAATTATGAAAAACACTACATTACTTTAAAAAAATTAAAATAAGTATATCATTATATTTTATAATATATCATATTATATATAAAAAATAAGCAAGAAATTAAATAAATAATAAATTAAATTACTGACCATAAGAAGTGAAAACTTTTGTATAAACAAAAACCAAGGCCTGGCTAAGAGAAGGCTACCTGGGCCCTTGCATTTTTATTTCATCTGGGTGAATTCAGTTGTCCCTTGCCAACCATCCAAGAGTGCTCACATCGTTCCTCTACTCACAGTATGGCACTACAATACGTGGTAGTGATGCCTCTGCAGACATCTTTCATTCAGAAGCTTAGTTTCTTGTGACCCACGACACAGTGAGCCTTAACCATGTTTTGTCCTCATCAGAAAAAGTATGTTTAATCCCTAGAGTAGAAGTGAAAACCTTAATATAAAAGAATTTGTTTTCTATTAAACAATATGAAATTACACATGCTGTAGGGCTCAGTGTGACTTCAACGGCTCGGCTTTAGCCTCAGGCGAGAAGGGTTTTGTAGAAGGAACAACATTATGAAAGGAATGATGCGCTGAGAGCACAGAGCATTTGGAAAACCCAAGTTTTTGTTTGGCTGTAGGGTCCTTTTCGCCAGACCCTTGTTGGAGAAACTACAGTCTTCTTTCTCTAATTGGGGTTTCTATGGCTGTGGTGAAACACCATCACCAAAGGCAACTTTGAGGGAGGAAGGGTTGATTTGGCTTACACTTCCGCATTTTAGTCCAGACTTGAAAAGTGTCAGAACAGAAACCCAACAGGGCAGGAACATGGAGAACAGAGCAAAGTCCAGGGAGGAGTGCTGCTTACTGGCTTGTTCCTCATGACTTGCTCAACCCCCTTTCTAATAGAACTCAGAGTCACAAGGCCAGGGATGGCCCCGCCCACAATGGGAAGGGTCCTCCTCAACCAATCACTAATGAATAAAATGCCCTACAAGCTGCCGACAGTCTAATCTTAGGGAGGGGCTTTCTTAAATGAGGGTTCCTCCTCTCAGACTGCTTTATCTTCTTTCAAATTGACATAAAACTATTGAGCACACTTCCTTAAAGAATTTTTTCTGAACACTCAATAAATGACTTAGTATTTAAAAAACAAAACAGGAAACTTCAGGATTCTTTATGATTTTGTGAAATGGATTCATCACCAACCTGGTCAAGAAGAAAGCATTTTCCTAGGGTAAAGTTTTAATTCATTAAATGAACAAAAAATTCTAAAATTCTGAAATAACCAGTCCTACTCATCAATATTTTAATTAAGCTGAGCTTGTCATAAAGTGTTTTATGTGCCTGTTAGCACTGTGGTAAGATACCATATTATCAAGTGAAATACCCATCATGTGCATAACATAGAGATGATCTGGAACTGATATTGATGTGAGATGCTCGTGGTTTGTCCAAGTAAAGATATACCAGAGTAAGGGTAGAACGGCATGATGTTGAAATCCAAGTTAGAGAGAAATGCTGCATTCAAGCAAAAACTGAAAAATATTTTCAATGGAATCTTTGAAGTCAACACAACTGAACAGTATAATGACAAAAAACCCAACTCAAGTGAAAACTTAATGATTTGTTCAAATTTGCTTTGCTAAAATGTTAAATATGCTGTTTTCTAGACCCACAATGGCCACCGTTGTCTCAATGGGCCGATCCATGAGCGTCTATAGTAAGTAGGAAGAGGAAACTCCCAGGAGGATTCATAAATAAAAGTGGCCACTAGGATAGAAGGATGACAAGAGTTTGGTGATGAAATTGCTTCTTTATTTTCTAAAAGCAGTGGTTGAAAAGGGCCAGCATTTACTGAGACACAAAACAGAAAGGGAAGTTTTGATGAAATTGAGTCATTGTATGTGTAACATACTTCTGAAGCTCTAGTCTCATGAAGGGGAGCCATCAAGAGGGCTCTAGGATCTCTGTGGCTGCTGTTGAGAATGGGGACCCTGACTTTAAACCTGGGGAAAGCCTAATACTAAATGGAATTATTGCAAGAAAGAAGACAAGATGTCCAATAAAAATCAGATGGTGCTGACAGATTACAGCAAAGATAGATTGCTGTGTGTGACACTCCACCCTAGGAAATCTGTCTGCATTCAGAGTTCAAGTGGACTGGAAGGTGGGTAGAAGGAAAAATAGAGAACAAGAAAGTGGAAAACTTGTTCTTTTCAGAGAGGTCTGTATAAAAACCTGTGTGGCAGCTGGACAATGTGTCAAGTGAGAAGCTAAGAGTTTGAGCATCCTCATACTACAGAGCACATAAATCACGGGAACTCACCGGGCTACTGTAGTTTTGTTCTTCTAAGATAATATTTTAAATTATTGGTTGGTAAAACAATAACTGAATTAAAGTTGATGCAAGAGAAATAAAGACATTAATGATTTCTAGGGATGCTCAAGCTTAAATATGAGCTATAAGCTTACAGGTCTTAGAAGATACTCTATTCCACATGGATCAGGCAACTGTTTCATACATATGTTGTATATCACAAACAAATAGCAAGTGTATGGTTCACACTCAAAGCTAGAAACATCATTCTTCACCATCTACAGGAAAACACCCTCTGGAGCAGGGAAAAGATGTGCACTGGGAAGACTAAGAAAATACAAGCAGAGCGCAGAGACCACTGATGTTTGCCTGGATCTGCTGAAAGGAAGAAGCAGTGGTGACTGAGTTGATTGTTTCTCATCATCAAGATTAATTGGCAGTTTGTGACACATATGTGCCATTATAGACCTCCTAATTACCACATCTTTGATGTTGCTATTGTTCCATTTGCAGCCAGTAATTCATGTGTGTTATTTCTTCTATTTCAAACACAAAAGAAAGGAAGGGCTCTGAATGGAGCCTAGTGAGGAAAAGAGAGAAGAATCTCAGTTGGGGTTCCCATCTAGACACTCTCCCAGAGTTTCTCATAAAAGATGAGAATTACCAACAAGAATCAGATTTACAGTGCTGCATCCCATAGCACCTTGGAAACAGTATTAAGTCATTCAGGATAATTAGAAACTGATAAACTAACAAATTAATAACTTATCCCCAGGTGGCCTCAAAAAGATAATACTGTTCCTGCAAAGTGACAAGAGCTCCTGGGGAAAACCACAGGCACTAGGAATGTCAGGTCCCATGATGTCCTGGGGAAAACTGCAGGCAATAGGAATGTCAGGTCCCAGGATGCTTTCATGATCCAGAATCATCAACAGTCTTAAAATACAAGAACACAAATGGTTTAATTCCCAAAGTTTAATGTTTTACAAAAAACATATTTATAGAAATCGTTCTCATGGACAACTTCATTTTTATAAATTATCAGATGACAACAAGAAGTCTTTATGCATTATCTCATGCTGTTCAGTGTTTGGCTGGAAGCCCAGAAGAGGGTCATGCCTTTATAATGATGAAATTGCAACTATAAAACATCCAAGGCTTTAGGAAATGCTGCTAAGCACCAAGAAAATGAAGTTCCTGCACTGCACTGTACACAGTAGGCACTCAGCAAACATTTGCTAATGAATTTATTCGTTGTCATGTTGCTTAATTCTTGTGTATTTACTCTAGAGACCTTCACAAAGATCCTAAGTATCCAAGACTTTGGACATGAGGTTCAGTATATGTGTGATATCTCACGTTAGTCCTCTGATGTCTTCCCAGCTTCTTATTTGTAAAGTAAGGTTAATATATATGTGCATATATATAAATATATATTCATTAGTACAAATACACTTCATGTTAAGGATGAGGAACAAATAAGATATTTTATGTGCATCTATAAAGTCTATAATATAAATTGATTTTAATGTATTTATATTTTTATAGTTATTAATTGTATTATAATTAATATGTAATTAAGCTTAAGTTTGTTTCACAATAAGCAACAATTCAAGCATAATCAGGAACCAAGATCTGGAAGCATATTTTAGCTTCTGTGGTAATGATGACCACACTTCTTCTAAATATTTAAGCATGGAACCAGCCCCCACATTATTGAAGGTGTTGAGAACAGAAAGCTATAAGAGCCAGATTTTATATATATATATATGTGTGTGTGTGTGTATATATATATATATATATATATCTCCAACATATACTGATGCAGACATCCAGTGTGAGTCAGCTAAAACATGGCTGACACCAGACATGGGGGCGTATGAGTCAGCACAACATAGCTGATACCAGATGTCCAGGGAAACCCCAAGGAAATAGTGATGTAATTTGTTACATTATTTTTGGTAGAGCACTATTTTTGTGTGATTCTGCATAATTACAGCCTTGAGATGAGGGGCTTTAGCCTGAACTGGAGGCTTTGTCAGCATGCCCATATGTGCTTGTCTGTAGACCTGTTTGCTATCTTGCACTAGAAGGACTGCCTACAACTGCCTGCCTAGTGACCTATGTGTTGGTGAATAACTTATTTATTGTCTTCTGGTGACTCCACAAAATTTCCAAGTTGTTAGCTTTCTGTCACCTTCCTATTTTGCTGGCAAAGGAGCATGGCCCTCACAGAAGGCCACATCGGAAATAAGTCACCTTATTGATAGAACATAAGGTTAGAAAAAACCTGTTATATAGTGACAAAGAAAAGAAACAGATTACATAAAGAGCAACCTGCATTTAATTGGGAAATTTGAACACTACATAAAATCTCTCTCTCTCTCTCTCTCTCTCTCTCACACACACACACACACACAC
>LOJH01020411.1:0-20763 GCA_001685095.1 Ellobius talpinus
CAGCCAGGGCTACACCCCCGCCCCAAAATAAGACAAGTAAGAAAAGAGTTTTACCAAATGTTGTTTCAGACACCTTCTATTTTAAATACTACACACACAGAAGATTTTATTATTTTGTGTATACTGTATTAAACTTTTTGTGAAGCCACTTTTGGGCCATAATTCTTTTTTGGGGGTGGGGTTTTAGAGACAGGGTTTCCCTGTAACTTTGGTTCCTTTCCTGAACTCATTCTGTACACCAGGCTGGCATTGAACTCAGAGATCCACCTGCCTCTGCCTCATGAGTGCTGGGATTAAAGGCATGCACCACCACTGCCTGACTGGACCATGATTCTTTATGAATGTTGGTAACAGATTCCAATATATACACATGCTTACCCTCCTGTACTCTGATTTTGCATCTTTGATTCTTTGATAATTGTTGTTTGACTGATCCTGGGATTCTTGGGTGAGGACATGAGGGAAGGTGAAGTCATTGATTATCAAAAAGGAGGAACTACTTAAAACTGATTAGGGCTGGAAGAGTATCATAGCTGACTTAGCAGTGAAGAAAGATTTTCTCCCAGTTTTTAGCTCTACTTTCAAAGTGATAAATGCTGATAAGACTAGGTGTAGAATGGAGCAGTTTTTCTTTTTAGTGGGAGTGGGGAACGCAGGGTCTCATGCATGCTAGGCAAGGGCTCTACTTCTGAGCTACATCTTCGGTCCAGTTTCTTAGAACCTAATATATGTCATCCATTGGAAAGTATTTGGGAAAAAGATAAATACCAAGAGGTTATGCTTGGTCTTACTTTAAAATGCATGTAAGTCTGTGTGAGGGTCCCTGGAACTGGAGAACTGCCATGTGGGTGCTGGTAATTGAACTTGGGTCCTCTAGAAGAGCAGCCAGTATGCACTGAGCCATCCTTCCAGTAACAATTGGTTTTTGAGACAAGTTGGTTCCTATTTAAAACCAATGACCTCTAAATCTGAAGAGGTTATATTAATCCCCAGAACTACCACTCAGCGCTTTACATTTATGGTCATCTTTAGCTTCTTTTGCTTCTGTTTCATTTGAGATTGTTTTTATTTATGCTTGGAGTTTTGCTTTTGCAGCTCTCAAATGAAGTTTCTTAAGCCCTTCATGTCTGCTTTTATATCCAGACTGCTGGGAATTTAGCAGGTCAGAGTGTTAGATTAGGCTCTGTAGGTTCAGTTGGAGATTGGGCCTAGAAGACATCAGATCTTCACTCATGGGTCAGTCATTTTAGACAGTCAAGGTGATGAAGTTAGTTGGTAATAAGGTAATTATTGTGGCATGTGGAAGCTCTGAGATACGACTGCTAAAAATGAGTGTGCACCGACTAGAGGTGCTCTTTGGAGAAAGACAAAGTGTAGGAAATAGATAAGATAGGTCACTAGTTCAGAGTGGTTTTGCTCTTTTCAGCGGACCTAAATTTGAATCTCAGCACTCATCCATCTTGGGCAGGTCACAACCACTCCAGCTCCAGAAGATCTGATATAGTCTTCTGGCCTCTACAGGTACCTGCAAACACCTCTTAGACATAGATTACATATGCACAATTCTTTTTAAAATCCTAAAATATGAGTATAGTTTGTAAGATAGAGAATTTTAAGAATAAATGTCCCTTGAAATGATGTTGGATTGAGATGTGTTGAAAGGCTTTGATATTTTTTCAGGCTTAGGAAATGATACGGAGATGCATATTGAGAAAAAGTGCCACTGGAATCCAGTAATTGGGGTGTGGGTAGGTAAAAGCATAAGGACCAAAAGGCACCCAGGGTTAGAATATAAAAAGAGCAGTAAATTCAGTTAAAGAAATTTAATTTTGAGCCGGGTGTGGTAGTGCATGCCTTGAATCCCAGACTCACAGCCAGGAAGGACTACATAGTGAAGAAACCCTGTCTCAAAAAAAACTGGGGGGTGGGGGGGCATGTCATGCAGTGGTATTGTAGAAGATTGCTTTTCATTATATTTTTGGTCTTGAGCCTAGCCTTTAACAGCTGAGCCATTTCTCCAGCCGGATGACTCTTCATTAGATTGCTTTTCATTGTTGTGGTAATCATGACCAAAAGCAGTTTAGGGAGGAAAGGGTTTATATTAGCTAATGTGCCTCCGCTGTAATCATAATGAAGGGACATTATGGCAGGAACTGAAGAAATGTGGGGGGGAACCTGCCTACTGGATTGCTCTCCATAGCTTGTTCAGCTTGCTTTCCTATACCACCCAGGATCTACTGCCCAGGGGTGGCACAGTGGGCTCAGTCCTTCAACATCAATCATTATCAAGAAAATATTCTATATAGACTTGCTTTCAGGCAATTTGATGGAGACATTTTCACAAATGATTTCCTAGAAAATTTTTGTCCTGTGTCATGTTGACAAAAACAGTTAACCCAGCAAAATGTTTCCAACGGAGAAAGAACTAGAATTTTAAAAGCTTTCTGGTACACTGTGAGTGCTTGAGGCCGAAGACATCATATTTTTAATCTTGTATATTAGGAAAAGAATCTGGTCCAGAGTATTGGTAAGTAGGCTTTCTAAATGGCTAAGTTGGATTAAGAGAGGAAAGGTGAACTGTTTGGTGGCAGGCAAACCCTGTGTTTTATAGTCTTTCATTGGGGGATAGGTCCATAAATTAAAAAGGTTATACAGAAATCAGTAGTGTAGGTAGACTTGGTAGGGGTTCAGAAAAAAGGAAAAATCTGTTCAGCTATGTGACAGATAATTGCATTAAAAAATTTGTGAGACTTAATTTGGGCAGGTTTTTATCTTTGGCTCTTTAGTATGATAATCATTTAAACACAGATGAAGAGAATATGTTAAATTACAGTGTACCAATCATCTTGCTTTAGCAAATATATCCACATTTCTCATATTTTATTTTAAAAAATGCATTTCTTTCTGGGCAGAGGTGGCATATGCCTTTAATCCCAGCACTTGGGAGGCAGAGGCAGCCTGGTCCACAAAATGAGTTCCAGGAGAGCTAGGACTGTTACACAGAGAAATTCTGTCTAGAGAAACAAAACAAAAAATTATATTTATGTGTGTGTATATATATATTTTCTTTCATTGCCTCTAAATAGTTGGAAGCAAACCCAAGGCATTGTTCCTTTCTGTCCCATAGTAAGAAGCACTTTAGAGTGTGGATGTAGATCCATGCATCAGGGACTTAGTCATTTGATCATTATAGTTAAAGCTCTAGCTGGTATTGCACATCTATAATCCTAGCACTTTTGAGGCTAAGTTGGGAGGATCCTAAGTTTGAGGATTGCCTGGACTGTGTTTTGAGACTATGGGAAGAATACTTTTTGTACACTTAAGTGTATAGGAATCTCAACTAGTAAAAGCTCTTTTATAAATTAAAAATTTTTGAAGATAATAGACTAGGGGTAAGGCTTGTTACTGTGGTAGATAGGTTATTTTAGTGTACTTGAATACTGTATTGAAAGCAGTTCTCTGTTCTTTTGAGCTTGAGGACATTTATCAGCCATTGGTTATCTTCAGCACACCTACTTGCAGAATAGAAGGACTTAAACATTCATTCTGTTCTGCTGTCTGGTTTTAATTTGGTTTAGTAATAGGCCAGTAATTTACTAGTTGAATTCATTAACGTTTTTAATGCAGATGTTCAAGTTGATCCCAACTTGCTTTTCCTTTGTCCTCTTATCTCTATGTATCCTTGGAAGACTTGACCTACTCCTTGTAGGTTAGCTGTAGAAGATGTGTAAATTGAGTTTATGAGAAATATCTTTGTGGTTAGCTTTCTCTGGAGATGAAACTTTAAACTTTGAATTCTCACAGAATTAAACTAAGGTTGGTGAGAGTGAGCAGTATGGGATTTGTCTGCATTTTCTAGTTGTTGCCCCCCCATTAACTCCCAAGTTTTATGTATTAGCTTTTAGATATGTGTGGTCCCCTCATGGTGTTCATTTCAATCAGATTTTCAATGATTTGTTAAATCTTTTTGCTTAAAATAAAATTTAGGATTTCTTGATATTTTAGAGATTTGTGCCTTTGATGTATTAAGACAATGTGTGATAGAAGAAAGAGGTGGAAAGGGCCCAATTTCAGAAGGCACTGTGAGTGTATCCGTCCAAAACATTTCTTTTCTTCCATCTTTCCCTTCCCTGTGGGAAGAATTGTAGTTACATAGGAGCCCATGAATTAGAACAGCTTGAAAAGGGAATTGAATGAAGTCTGGATGTAACATTGGTGTTTTCAGCCTTCAAATGAGCTGTTTTACAGATGGGAGCTGGTTTCTGTTCTCATCCCTAAGCTCCAGGGAGTTTAGTCTTGAAAACTACTTCATCTCAAATCTTCTGTAGTAGTTTTTTCATCCATCCTGCATCCTGCTTTGGCAGATAGAAACAATAAAGTATTTACTCTTGTGAGTTCATTGGCTTGTGTTACTGAGTTTCGGTATGTTTCCATTTAGTGCCTCATGCAAACACTTAATGGAGGGCACACAACAGTCATAGCAGTTTGTCATTTGTAACCTGAGGGCTTGCTTTTTGCCACAGCCAACTGACTAGCTTAGCCCTGAAATAATCACACAGAAACTATATTCATTAAAACATTGCTTGGCCCATTAGCTCAGGCTTCTTATTAACTCTTGTAACTTATATTAGCCCATTATTCTTARCTATGTTAGCCACATGGCTCAGTACTTTTTTCAGCGGGGCAGGTTACATTCTGCTTCTTTGGTGTCTGGACAGAACTACAGAGGAATGGGCTTCCTCCTTCCCAGAATACTCTTTTCTCATTGCCCTGCCTCTACTTCCTGCCTGGCTACTGGCCAGTCAGCATCTATTTAAAACATAATTGACAGAATACAGCATTGTCCCGCACCAGTCATTAATTATTTTTATTTTTTCCTGCCCCTTAGTGTCTCCCATGATATAATATACATGGGGGAAGGGAACCGGTAGGACCTTCCAGTACTCCTTTACTATTCTAACTCACTTCTGCATTTCTCAACTCAGCTCCTTCAGTGCAGAAAGGGATCTGCCTTTTTGTGAATGTGCTCCACCCCCACTCCTGTCTGGATCACTTCTAAACTAGGCCCAGGTACAAAGTCGAGGAAGAATGAGTCATCGGTCAACCATAGTAAGCTGAAGAAGAAAAATGAATTATTTTTGTGTATTTTCAGACACATATTCTACAGTATGGTCTTTGTTTCTCTCCATCAAAACTGTGTTTTACCAGAAAAATGAGTGTTTTGATTGTTGCTGAATTTTCAAATGACTTTATTGAGATCCAGTTTACATGTTATCCACTCATTTAAAGCATACAATACAGTGGGTTTTTTTCAGTTGTGTTTAATGAGTTCCAGGACAGCTAAGGCTACACAGAGAAGCCCTGCCTAAAAGCAAAGTTGTTTTTGGTTTTGGTATACAAGTCTTTTATCAAATATATATTTACAATTCTTTCCCCATTCTATGGATTGTTTTTCATTTTTGATGGTATTGTTTATAGCAATTTGAGTTACTTTGCAGATTTAAATTTTCTATTGTAGATCATTTGCATAATATCAGACTTAAAAGAGATAGTTGCCTATTACATTTTTATTTTGTGTTAGTATGTATGTTTGTGGGCATACACATACCACAGTATACATGTGGTGGTCAGAGATAAAGCTGTAGGGTTTACTGATACTGTTTATGGCTCAAGAACTTTACTAAGGATGAAAACTGACTTAATTGTAATATATACTATTTTCCTACTTTGACTCTTTTAAATTTAGATTAAATAGCAGGGCATAGTGGGACACACACTTCTATATCTTTCTCTTTTTTTGATTTAGGTTGCTTAGTAGCATTTATGTTTAAACATTGCATTCTATTCAAGTGGGCTGAAGATAGAGAATTCTTGAGGCTCAAAAACAGTCCTTCCCCAAGGTACTTGTGTATTTTGGGTTACTGACTTTGAGAAACATATTGACTCCATTGCTTGGCACAAACTTTCATACATCAGCATGAATTCTTTTATGGTTTTGCTATTAATTAATTGCAGGGGTCTTTAACACTTAGATCAGTGAAAATGCTCCCTCCAAGTGCTTCTTAAGGAATTTTACCATGTTTTAACACCTGAGCACTGGTAGATTGCTGTTCTGAATATCTTTGGAAGCATCCACTGAATATGGCTACTATCCTTCTAAATTCTCTTTGCTCTGTTTTGGAAGCTACATAGCTGAAGATCAGTCACATCGTATTAACTTTCTACAGAAAGTCTGTGAGTTAATGTTTAATATGCCATTAGCTAGCTAGCTTGAAATTTAAAAGGATGCCCACTTAATAGAAGTACCTTTTGAGAAATTATACAAGTTTCCATTATGTATTTGGTGAAGGGAATTGTTTTTCTTCAAATGAATTTGCTCAGGAATTGAAAATTGTGTAATACAAAGAGCTTTTCTTTTTTTCTTTAAATTTATGAAATTTCAATGTCAAATACCTTTATTTTAAACCATTTTTAAATTTTTCATTTTTATCTCATGTGCATTCATGTTTTGATTGCATATGTATTTGTGTGAAGGTATTGGGTCCCCTGGAACTAGAATTATAGACAGTTGTGAGCTGTCATGTGGGTGCTAGGAATTGAACCTGGGCCCCCTGGAAAAAGAACATGTGTTCTTAACTGCTGAGTCATTTTCAGCCCCCCAAATACCTTTATTTTGATTTATGATGCTTGATAGCATTTTTGTTTAAACATTGCATTCTATTTTTCATTGTTTCTTACTTTGAAAGTAGAAGACATAAGGTAACCCTGCTAAGTCTTTTGGAACTATAATCTTTGTGTTGTGTGGGTGTTTAAGAGCTATAAAACAGGAAATTCTTGAGTCAGATATGTAGTAATTGGCATATATTGCTTAAAATCAGTGATGATAGCTGTCAAAAGTATGGTCTTTGGTATGCAATTTAACACGGGCAACTAGAAAGAATATAATGATTTGATCTTTAAATTTGGATAGAATAGTAATGTTTTACAAAACATTTAGTAAATTTAACACTTAAATGACTGTAGTAAGTATAGTAATTGTCTATCAGATTATAAAGTGTTTATACATAGACTCATCTCAGTCTGAAGTAGATGCCTTTTCTTTTCTTCTTTTTTCTTTTTTGAGACCAGGCACTTTGTAGCTCTGGCTGTCCTAGAACTTACTATGTAGATCAGGCTGCCCTCAAATTTACAGAGATCACCTGCTTTTTCTTGCAGAGTGCTAGAATTAAAGGAATAAACCACTATTCTGGCTTTCATTAATTTTTTTTAAAAGCAGAGAAATTTTTGTAAAACAGGATAAAAGGTTTCATTAACTAGGAATGAAGTCATAAATTAAAAAATAAATTCATAATAAGAGTAAAACTTACTGTGTTTTTTTTCCATTTCCAAATTTTAATCTTTTTATGCAATGTATCATAATCGTATCTCTCCTAATTCTTGGGCAACCTCTAACATGTCTCCCTGGTCCTTTCATGTCTCCTCTCCCTTCCTCCCTTCCTCCCTCTCCCTGCAACCTACTGAATCTTGTTAGTGTTGCCTGCTGGAATGTTTGGTTGGATTGGTTTTATACAAGTAATCCTAATGGCAGCGAGTTCATGACTGCAATGGCCACGCCATGTCTAGAAATCAGTGTTTGTGACACTTCTTCCCCATCCTCTGGCTCAGACATTTCCTGAACCTTGAGAGGGTATAGATTTCTCACTTAGGGCTGAACACTCAATAGTCATTTATTCTCAGAGCAAATAGTGATTATTATTCTCAGAGCTTTGACCAGTGGTTGTTTCCTGCATTAACTGCTGACTGCTGCAGAGACGCTTTCCTGGCCAAGATTGAGGGCAGCATTAATCTGTGTGTATGAACATGAATTTTTAGAAGGCAGTTTGACAGTATTTTAGTGAAGCAGTAGTGGGTTCCCCCAGGCCATATGACCGACTGAGCCATGGGCTTTTGACTAGCTTTGCAGGATCTGGCATAATTCCCTCTTGAAGAGCAGGTCTCATATCTAATCAGAAAGCAGTTGGTTATCCCCATAACGGCCATGCCACTCTTGCGCCAGTGTGTGCATTTGCCTGGCAAGTCAGTGTTATGACATGCAAGGTGTGCTGCTGAGTAAGTCCATCAATGGCTTTTCTCTTCCAGCAGACTTTGTAGGGCTTTCTGGCACTCAAAGGGCGTAGCCATCAGGGAGAAAGTTTTCCAGTCAGTTCCAGCTAGGTTTCTCTATGTCCTACAGTAAAGTGTGCTGTCTTCAGCAATAGTGGTGTAGGAGGTTCTTCTTTTTGTATGTTGCTTTCATTGGTTGAATAAAGAGACTCCCTTGGCCTTTTGATAGGGCAGCCCTTAGGTGGGCAGATTAGACAACAGAATTCTGGGAAGAAGGGAAGTATGGCAGACGCCATGATTCTCCTGCCTGAGACAGACCCTGGTTAGACCCATGCGGGTAAGCCACAGTCAAGTGGCAATACACATTAATGGAAATGGGTTAATCAAGATNGGTTAATCAAGATGTGAGAGTTAGCCAATAAGAGGCTAGAGCTAATGGGCCGGGTAGTATTTCAGTGAATACAGTTTGTGTATAATTATTTCTGGGGCTAAGCTAGCCGGGTGGTGGGACACAGCCCGCCGCTCCTTATTACTACTACACAATAGGATCTTACTATCTAGTTATTGTGGGTAGCCTAGTGCAATGGCAGTAGCCTGTATTGTTTGGGGACCCTCCGTAACCTCCTTTGCCAATAACTCGTAAGGGGGGTACCACCTTGCTAGAGATTTCCATTTAATAGCCTATGTCTTCTAGAAGTATTTTCAATTTTTGGCAGGCATTGGTACTGGCATAGAAATGTAAGAACAGAAAGTTAACTTCTTTTCCCTTTGTAGTTAATCCTTTTTTTTCAGGCCCCAGCCTCTGTCCATCGTTGGTCTGCTACATGTCGTTACTGTGTTGTAGGCACTATTTTAGTAGTGAAAATTTAAAGCAACACATGCCCACAGGAAGTGTTTGTGTGAATTATGACATACCTCCTTACTTTAACTTTTATTGTAAAACCATTAAGAATAATTAAACAATATCAGTTTGATTTATAGAGGCTATGCAGACTTGAAACTTTGGTAGAAGTCCAAGATCCAGGTGAAAAACATGAATGGTTGTATATACTGATTACAACTTTGTCAATATAGCATTTAAAAAGACTTGTAGACAGCACAAAATTATAGTTGCTTTCAAATTTTGCTATGGTTTCAAACTCTTTAGTGGCTGAAACTTCTGATGTGTGAAAATTCAAGTCTGTGAGTATATTGGTGAGTCTTGTTCGTTAACAACGTATTGTCTAGGGATTCTTTCGTGCTGTGTGGCAGAAGTTAAGGCAATAACTTTATGACGTATGAAACCTAAAATATTCTGGCTTTTGCTAGCTTCTGGATTAGACACTAGAAGACTTAATGAGAAACAAGGCCAGAGAAGATGGTGGGACATGTTATTGTCCTGTGAAGTTCACATTCCTTAGTATACCTGTATCCCAGTTAGCAAATAAAATAAAACCACACAAAATACTTTCAGAAACTAAAAATTTTATCACACACTGTAGTGATTTCAGAATTGTGAGTTTTTCTGCTGTTTTTGAAGAGGAAGCATGAATTAGAAATATGGGATTGATTGAACTTTGATTAGAATGTTTGACTTAGACACAACAGTCACAGAAGTGTGGTATGACTGGCTTTTAAAATGAGATCCCAGAAGTGATGTTTCTGATCTAGCATTTGGAGATGTGTATTTGTGTGTATAATTGAATTTAACTGTCTGCCTTGCATTGTTATACTTAAAGATTAAAAGAGATGGCCTTTAATCCCAGCACTTGGGAGGCAGAGACAGCCAGATAGATCTCTGTGAGTTCAAGGCCAGCCTGGTCTCTGGGACAGGCTCCAAAGTACAAAGAAACGCCTTCTTGGAGGGGGGAAAAAAGATTAAAAGAGATAACAACAGCTGATACATTTTAAGAAAATAAATATCAAACTCTTAGAATTTTCTCTGTCCTTCATTTTTTTATTTGCTACTTTCTCTGAGCTTAATTTACTGCTTTTCTTCCTTTGTAGTCTTGAAATGGTTCTTTTACAGGTTTGTTTGTTTGTTTGTTTTGGTTTTATGAGACAGAGTTTCTCTGTAGCTTTGGAGCCTGTCCTGGAACTACCTCTTGTAGACCAGGTTGGCCTCGAACTCACAGAGATCCGCCTGCCTCTGCCTTGTCTTTTTGTTTCTTGTTTGCCTGTTTGTTTTGTGGAGATTTTTGTTTGTTTTGCCCTCTGGATTATCCTTAACTTTCTTTTATTTCTCTATATTTTAGGGGAAAAAAACCTTAAATCATCATAGTTTAAAATCCTTAAACTATTTTTATAGTGGTTGCCCTTGTTTAATAGGACTTTGGCATACATTTTCTTTCCAACAGTGAGATCTTAGGACTTTAGTTGCAGTTGTTCTTATTTTTTTGTGATATTGCTGCCAAATATTTTACTTCCACAATGTAGTATTTCAAACCCACAAGATAATGTTGAGAAAGTTATATTTACTTCTATTTATACCCACAGATTTTCCCTTTTTGTGTATCTGTGCCCATGTCTCCTGGCCTCCATGTACTATTCCTTTTGCTAAAAAAATCCAAGATATTTAGGCTTTTCTTAGTAATAAATGTTTTTTATCTGATAATGTGTGTTATTTTTATTTATCTATGACGTGGATCTAGAACTGCAATTTGGCAGTTCTTTTCTGTTAGGGGTTTTCACTGGGATTTCAATGTCTCAGCTATGTTCCTAGTGAAACTTTGCTGTTTATCTTGTTACTTTCTAGCAGAGAATGAGTGGAAAGCCTTCTGTGGTTTAATGCTTTTCTCTTTGACCCCCCATCCCTTTATTGAACCTTATTAATACAGGTGCCCTTCACCTGTATTAATTTTGGAGACAGGGTCTCTCCACAACTTTGAAGGTGTTAAGTAGGCTGGTCTGACTGCCTGGCCCCAGGAGTCTCCTCGTCTACTCCCTCCCTAGTGCTGGGTTTGCAGGTTAGTACCACCACACTCAGCATTCTCTACTCAGGTTCTAGCAATCGAGGTCATTTCTTTGCTTGCAGGGGAAGCAGTTTACCAACTGAGCATTTTCCCCAGCCCCCTCAAATCATTGTTGTCATCATGTAATGCACAGAGGAGAAAACAACATACAAACAGAAGAGCTGAAGAAAAAGTCCAGGGAGCTGGGTGGTGGTGGCACACACCTTTAATTCAGCACTCGGGAGGCAGAGGCAGGTGAATATCTGTGAGTTCAAGGCCAACCTGGTTTACAAGAGCTAGCGCTAGTTCCAGGGCAGGTTCCAAAGCTACACAGAGAAACCCTATCTTGAAAAAAAACCAAAAAAGAGGGAAAAAAAAAGCTCAATGAGACAATCATGAATATAGTTACTGGTACAAATTTCTATATGAGGTTTAACATATTCACAGAGATTTTTTTAAAAATTGGATATTAAAGGAAATCTGAAAACTACAAAAAACCAAATAGATACTGTAGAACTAAAAAAGTTCAGTGGGTGGCTTTTTAAAGTGGATTACTCCTACCAGACTAGAAAATTCATGAACTAGGAGGTGGGTCAGATGAAAATACAGAGAAAAATCAAAGGTGGGAAAGGACTACAAGAGACAAAGGGAGCAATGCCAGAAGGTCAGCATGCTTCATGCCACTATCCCAAAGCATGAAAATAAGCCAAAAGCAGTATTTAAGGAGGTAGTCTTAGAAGTCAGACTGCTGGATAGTTAGCAGTGCTTGTCTTAGTGTGCGGAGCAGTTGGTAGTTGCTCAGTCCAGGAAGCTGGATTGCCTCTGGAGTTCCCATCTGGAAATGAAGACCTGGGAGGATTCCTGGAGAGCACTGGTCTTCCGTCCATCTCGGAAGGCTGGAGAAACTAGGTTCTGGCATCAGCACAGGCTGACAGTAGCAGTGGTACTAACAAGATAGATGTACTCATGAGCAAGGGGTGAAAACAAGCAGCAAAACCCAGCCTGTTCTCCCCTCACCAGAAGATGCTGTCCTCTCGAGTGGTGTGAGGGTTCTTACTTCTCACTTAGACCTTCCCAGAGTAAGTCCAACCATAGTAAGAACCAAGGTTAACCATCTCAAAACCTGGCTTCCACAGGCACACACATTCACACAGTTGATTTGAGCTCTCCTATGACACTCGCATCCTCCAAATAGTATCTGTATTTGCTTTTAGTGTTTGAGTACATCTAGTAGCACCCTCAATTATTTTACTAAATTTGATTTACTTTTTGTGATGAGCTTATCTATTTGTAGTTTGCTCTTTGGAGCTATAACTGGAAGTATGGATGTTCCCAAAACTCCTTTCCCGATGGTTTGTGGCTGCAGTTTTCCCCAGGCTGCAATGTCAGGCCGTTGAGAAGCCTAGTTTTTAGTTGTCTTCTAAAATCAGAGCTAGTCTTTCTCATCCTGGATTATTCTGTTCACTCCAGTGCTTACAAGCAAAGTTTGAGATTTACATTTGTTGTTAGCCATGGTGTTGGATACCTGTAATCCCAAAACTCAGGAAGTACAGACAGGAGCTCAACAGTTTGAGAATAGCCTGGGCCTATATCAGAACAAAAACAAAAATGAGGGAAGGACAGATGGACTAGGGAAAATGAAAAAAGTATTCTGTTTAGTTTATTTGAGATAGAGTATAGTCTGCATAGACCCAGCTGCCTTGAATTACACTCTTCCCACCTTTGCTTCCTGGCTGCCGGATTAGAGATGTGCACAGTCATGCAGGGCTCTTAGTACTTACCTTTGTGTGCTCCTACTGATTTGTTACTGCCATTACTAGTTAAAGAGGCCTCCTCTTCTCTTTCTTTAAGACAGAATTTTTTTTGCCTGCTCATGGACTTATTCAGAATACACATATTACAATCTTTTCATTAAAGAATTTTAGTTCATTTAAAATTGACTTGCTGCATTCCTATTCTTTATTTTATGCTACTCTTAATAGAAAAGAATGCCATCTAAGCCTTTTGGCTCCTGAAGATGAGGTCTAGAAGAGCGTGTGCAGCTTCTGTATGCTTTCTTCCTTTCATGAAGAGCTCCCTTCTCAGATAATGAAAAGACGCATGCTGTTTTGGTGTAAGGAAACTCATGCCATTCAGCACTCAAGGTTGTTATTGAGGACTGGGTCACATGGGCACCTTTTACCTATCCATATCCCAAGTTTCAAACTCCTAGTCAGAAGCCAGCTGTTTAACATAAAGTTCGTAAACTACAGTTTGGCACAGTGAGCCACCCCTGTCATTTAGGGAAAGTTTTATGCTGGTGTAGAGAACAAGTTTCCAGATGCCAGTCTGAGGCTAACCTTGTATCTTTCTGCAAATGGCAGTTTTAGCCTGCTTTGTTAACGTTCTATAAATATGCCCAGAGTGATGTGCTGCAGACACTTTCTACATTGTATATATGTACATACCAAAAATCTGCATGCCAGCTTCACTTCTGATCAATGGTCAAATGGTTATTGTTACTCTTAGATATGATATCTGATGTTTATATCATAGTATTTCTATAGTCTGTTAGCAATATGCTGGTGTCTTTTGTCAGTTTTAATTCATGTTTAGGGTGATGTGATAGTGTTAGAATGTTTAGTACATCTAAAAAGAACGTTTAAAAAAATTAAATTATAACAGGAAATAACCCATTATGAAAGGGTTTTGTTTATATTGAACCACTCACATTTTTCAGATTTTAGCGGACTTATTTTTCCTGTGAGAGCAGTGTTTTTAAGAATTCTTTGTAACAAATTTTGACTTTAACAGTTAACTCAGTCGTTTAGGAAAAAAAATGCCCACTATAAAAATGAAGTAGAAGAACCTTAGCTCCTAAAGACAAGATTTTCCATTTATAAATGGGGAAACTGACCCAGACATCTGACTGTCTGCAAAGCTACAAATGACTTCATTTTATTTCATCCATTTGTTCAGAGAATATCACTTTTATTTGAATATGAATGAGAAGTGCCAAGGGGCCATTGATTAAGGAGCGTTATCTGTTGACTTTATCTGGGTATGTTGTTTTGTTTTCCTTTTCATATTCATCTTAGTTGAGTTATTCAAGAAGTTTCATGAGTATTTTCTTCTGCTCCTACTGTGTATCAGACACTAATATTAGGTGCTGGAGGTAATCATTTTCTCCTTTGTGATTATAATAGATCCTACTTGTGGCTGATTGGCATTGCCTGTGCTTTCTTTTCAGGTTGCCTGGTTGTTCAAAGTGTTTTTTTTCTCTTTAAGGCAATACAGCATTGCATGATTGTGCAGAGTCTGGAAGCTTGGACATCATGAAGATGCTGCTTATGTATTGTGCCAAGATGGAAAAAGATGGCTATGGAATGACTCCTCTTCTTTCAGCAAGTGTGACTGGTCACACCAATATTGTGGATTTTCTTACACACCATGCCCAGACCAGCAAGACAGAGCGTATCAATGCGCTAGAGCTTCTGGGAGCTACATTTGTTGATAAAAAAAGAGATTTACTTGGGGCTTTGAAATACTGGAAAAAGGCAATGAACATGAGGTACAGTGATAGGACTAACATAATCAGTAAACCAGTTCCACAGACACTGATAATGGCTTATGATTATGCCAAGGAGGTAAACAGTGCAGAAGAGTTAGAAGGTCTCATTGCTGATCCTGATGAGATGAGAATGCAAGCACTGTTAATTAGAGAACGTATTCTCGGTCCTTCTCATCCTGATACCTCTTACTACATCAGATACCGGGGCGCTGTCTATGCTGACTCTGGAAATTTTAAGCGATGCATCAACCTATGGAAGTATGCTTTGGATATGCAGCAGAGCAATTTGGACCCTTTAAGCCCAATGACTGCCAGCAGCTTACTGTCTTTTGCGGAGCTATTTTCTTTTATGCTTCAGGACAGGGCTAAAGGCTTGCTGGGTACCACAGTTACATTTGATGATCTCATGGGCATATTGTGCAAAAGCGTCCTTGAAATTGAGCGAGCTATCAAACAAACTCAGTGTCCAGCTGACCCATTGCAGTTGAATAAGGCTCTTTCCATCATTTTGCATTTAATTTGCTTACTAGAAAAAGTTCCTTGTACTCTAGAACAGGACCATTTCAAAAAGCAGACTATCTACAGGTTTCTTAAGCTGCATCCAAGAGGAAAGAATAACTTCAGCCCTCTGCATCTGGCTGTGGACAAGAATACTACATGCGTAGGGCGGTACCCTGTTTGTAAGTTTCCATCTCTGCAAGTTACTGCGATACTGATAGAATGTGGTGCTGATGTGAACGTCAGGGACTCTGATGACAACAGTCCCCTGCATATCGCTGCTCTGAACAACCATCCAGACATCATGAATCTCCTTATTAAATCAGGTGCACATTTTGATGCCACAAACTTACACAAACAAACTGCTAGTGACTTACTGGACGAGAAGGAGATAGCTAAAAATCTGATCCAGCCCATAAATCATACCACATTGCAGTGTCTCGCTGCTCGTGTCATTGTGAATCATAGAATATATTATAAAGGACATATCCCAGAAAAGCTAGAGACCTTTGTTTCACTTCATAGATGATAATTGGAACAGTACTTCTGCACTGCTAAAGCACGAGTTGGTAACAGTTGTTTCCTAAACGAGCACTGTTGTGATAACACCAGCATCCATTTAGCTTGATATCATTCATTGTGCTCTCATTGGCTAATGCATTGTAAGCATCAAATTTGCAGGATTGGTTTCCCAGTATTTAATATAAATATACCGTATAATATATTGTTTGTGAATTATTGAGAAATGTGATATATTCAAATTCCTAAAATTGTCTGCCAAAGGCCATTCTGGTTTTGTTTGCTGTTGGGTGGTAGAGACAGAGTTAACTCTTTTCAGTGATGTCTTAATACTTTACTAGTTTGTGAATTTTATGCAGTTGAAAGTGATCTTCCTGGGCTCCCACTTCTTCCGTCTTCAAGTTTTGCCTGTTTCCACTTTTTTTCTCCTAACCATTTCTGCTACATGTTCCCTGAACCTTTGGATCCTGCTAGGTCATAAACCTTATCGACTTGTTCACCATTTGCAAACCATAAGTGCTTTATCTTCTCTATACACCGGCTTAAACTGGACTGTTGTGTGTTGGCATAGTCTCAATGCAGCAGTTGGTTAACTTCAACTCAAAACTGTTTTCTTAAGTTACAAAGTTTATTTCACAAAAATACTCTTAGAGCATGTCAGTTTTTAGAATTGCCGGTAAGCTATTTGAGCTCAAACTTTTTTTTTAATTTTATGTTTTGTTTGGTTTTGCTTTGTTTCTTCACATCTGAGGTTTCTTTCTTCAATCTACAGAAAGTTTTTGTATGCTAAATTTGGGAAACAAATCTATTACAACTCATTAACCCAGTTGAAATTTAGGTCTGTCATCTTAGTATATCATGCAGTAAAGGAAGACCTTTCTAAAGTGACCTGCTTTTCATACTGCTCCAGCCTTGTCCTGCTTGTGCTGATGGTGTGACTAGGTGTAGAGAATCTGCTTCAATTTAACCTCAGAGTTTACCACACAGCTTAATGAGTCACATTGAGCTATTCAGTCGTTGAACTGCAGACCACTTTTAGTTACAAAAAGGCTAAAGCATGTCAGTGGCATGATGCTTGCCAAGCCAGACCTAGGCATTTCAAGTAATTACGGTATTTTAGTATGCAATTTACTGCCATAGTATCAAAGGTCAATAACAGTGTTCTTTCTTTCTTCAAGTTTATGTATATCTTTTAAAGATAATGTGCATGAATTACTTTGATCTCAATTATTTGTCACCCTATTAAACACAAAAGATTTCACAGTGATTTCTGTACCCTTAATAAAAGCGCCTCCTCCCCATCTTTCCCTCCCTTCCACTTCCCCTCCCCAGTTTTTCTTCTCTCTCCCTCTTATTATTTTTTCCCATCATAGATTTGTTAATGCCACAGAAAGGGCTCTTTTGACTTAAGAAAAGATAAGTGAAAATTAAAACATTCAGGTAATCACTCAGCACTTTACTGTACTCAGTAGAATTTACAATGGTACATTGCCCTGCAGCTGTAGTAAAAAAAATTGTTCTGAATTAATGTGCTCCTTATTGATTCTAGAAAAAAATCAGTTTGCCTGTGAACTTCATGATCTGGATCACTTGGATTTAGAGGGTGACATTTTATCCTGAGGGTCGATGTAATGTTATTTAAAGAATTGTCATTGCGATCACATTCATCTTTACTTAGTAAAAATTTGTAATGAAGAGTAGTAAATAAAGAACATTAGACTTTTTCATTAAGCAATTGAGGTTTAATTTTTTAAAAAGTATCTCAACTCATTTTACTACATTTTTATTTAAATTTTATCATTGGAAAGATGAATTAGTTATCAGTGGGCTCGTTTTTAATCCTTTGAAAAGGTTTTTACTGTGTTTTATTTATTGTGAGGCAAGTCTGATAAAATATTTGAGCTGCTATATATAAGAAAAATATGTCATTTAGACAGATACTAGAAATATCAAACTATTTTGGAATCGTCTGCCTCTAACTTTGATATGCTTGAACTCTCTTTTTTAAAGAAAAGAAAGCTTGGCCATTTTGGTGAGTCATCATTGGTTGATCTTACTTTTGGGGTAGAAAATGACAATTTGACCGTAAGGGATTTAATACCTGCCTTCCCCTTTGCCCAGAAGAGTCTGGCTTACAGGTTCTTAGAGCAAGGCTCATCTGAGGGTCACTGTAGTACCTGGTAGACTTGCATCTCATAACCCCGTATGAAATCAGGGTATCTCAGAGTGGCTCCCTTAAGGAAGAGCTGATACCTTGGAACTGGTCTTCAATCCTGAAAGCTGCAGTGCTGTATTGAAGTCAGGGGGTGGCTTTTCCCTTTCTGTTTGCCCACTCCAGAAATGCCATTGGGAGCTCTTGAAAAAAACAACTCAAAATTAGCCAGGATTTTATTTTAGAGTAAGTTGGTTCAGGAGTGCAACCTCAGATAACTGTTAGGGCCTTCATCAGAAAATCGTGAGACTGAATAAAATAACCAGTTCTTAAGTTTGTGGATTTGGCTTTGTCCATGGTGAGGAAATAATCTAATTGTATTCATTTGAATCAAACTAAACTGGGCACTGTAACATGGTATTGGCTGGTATTAATGTGTAAATCTCAACAATGTTTCTCCAGAAATGCCTCTGAATTTTCAGATGTTCTACAATTTTGATCATTTTAATAAAATGGTTATTTTATCCCGATACCAGTCTCCTTTCCAAAGGCAAATAAATTACAGGTTTAATAATGTCATTTTTTCTTATCCCGAGGTCTGACAAGCATAAGCCTCAGTCAGCAAGATAACTTGGTGCCCTTTATGATTTTGAAGTTAAGTGATTGCTCATTTGCAAAGAAGTAATTTGTAATCTTTAAAAAAAGAACCAAACTCATTTACTATAAGTTGAGAAGTTGTTTAGTTATATTTGGAAATTTCTTTTCCAGTTGCCCAACAGAACCCCTCAGCTGAATGCACAGGTGTGTTAATCCCTATAAGGAGTTCCCAGCAGGAAATGGGTGAGGAATAGTATTCCTACACCCTATATAGTGGCACCCTTACTTGGAACTTGAACCACTTTGAAGTTAGATGCTAAGGAAACTTGAATTGCTTGTCATCCTTTTTCTTGTCCTTTCCCTCTTGTGTGTCACTAAACAACTAGTTTCCCTTTTGTTGGTTCCCATTGTGTATCTTTTAAAAGAAGTACTGTATTCAGATGCTAGCCAATAAATTGTCACACAATGGAAAAACAATATGCCACAGCATTGTAAGGTTTAATAAAATTAAATTTGCACCAAACTTAAGTATGCTCTTATTAACTCTTAATTCTTAATGGGTGTTACCTGGAAATATATTACAGTGGATTCCGGGATTACTTTTTTAGAAAAACTGCCTACTTGCTAACTTATAGCCAATTAGAACTTACACGATTTATTAATGCTCTGCTATGTAAATAAGATGACTTGTATACAGTTTGTTGCAATGCTTTTTTTCCTAGTAAATACTATAGGAAGGCTAGTGAAAAGCACAAAGGACTACTTTTAAGCTTGTTCTTATCTTTATTAGAAGTGTGTGCAGTGATAGGCTTACAATGATGGTAAGTTTTCTGTACTTCTGTTTCAAGTGATAAAATCCAAATTCCTTTCCCAATATCTTAAGTTATCTAATACAAGATTTTAATTGACCTAGAAAGTTGGTCATAATTCTAAACTCATGAATATAAATTAGAATCCAGTGTCATAACTTTTCCCCTTTGGAATGCAATCAATGTACCTTATTCCTGATAAGTATATACCTCTTTTTGACCATTCGTCTTTAGTCCTGTCTGTATGTTAACTATGGTTGTCCACATCATCGCCACAAATACTAAAAGAAAAATCTTACCAAACTTGAAAGGAAAGGGATATCTTATTTTTAAGATTTTGAACAAGATGCATGTGAGATCCTCTACCTCACAATGCCATGTTTTGTTGGAGTTTGGCCTTTGGGAATTAAGAGGAATAATTGGTTCCTGAGTATCATGTTGCTTTATTTTATGTTTATCATAAAAGGGCCATTAAAGAAGATTTTCTCATTAAATTATAGGTTTACATTACTATGTTAATTTAGTTGGTTTTCCTCATGAGTCCCTTTTAACGATTTGATGACAAATGGTTTTGTTAGTACAGTTGGGATGTACTTATTTTCTATGCTGTGGTGTGAGTGAGAGGTACCCAAGATTTGACATAATGCCAGAACTGAAAATGGAATGATCATTCAGTCTATTACATATATGAATCATAAAAATTCTATGTAATCTTTGGTGAAGGGAGTTCTACTAATACAAGATGTTTGAGTTAGTTTTTTTATGAATCTGTTTTCTTTTTCCAGTTCTGGGATTACAGAAATGAGCCCAGTTAACAAGTCTACCTTCTTGGCCAGTAGGCAGCAATTTCTGTTTATTTTTCTGGTAGCTAGTGTTAAAAGATCTGTGACTTAGATGTGTGGGCAGAGGCTGCTTATTTGTTTCCTGGCTGCCCAGACCCGAAGTAATCACACAGAAATTATATTATTTAAAACACTGCTTGGCCAATTAGCTCATGCATATTTCTAGCTAACTCTTACATCTTGAATTAACCTATTGCTATTAATCTATGTATTACTGTGAGGCTCATGGTTTACTGGTAAGGTTCTCTGGTGTCTGTCTCCTGGCAACTACATGGCATCTCCTCTGATTCCACCTTCTTTCCTCTATCTGCTTGGAATTTCTTCCTTACTCTATTCTGCCCTGTCATAGGTCAAAGCAGCTTTATTCTTTAACTTTAAAAAGAAATGCATATACAGAAGGACTTCCCACACCATTTCCCCTTCTCTGTCCAAATAAAAAGGAAGGTTTTAACTTTAACATAGCAAGATGAAAGCGTAAGTCACAAAACAATCCCACACTAGTTTGGAATTATGATTAATAAAAGGGTTATTTATTTAAAGGAAAAATTTACAGATCACTGTCCTAGACAACAGTCCTCTGCCCGACCAGGAACAGAGTCTAGTAGCAAGAGAGAACGCGTGGCTACCGCTGCTTTTTAAAGCAAAAGAGACCATGCCCAAGTGGGCTGGTATCTTAAAGGCTATTGGCTAAAGGAGTGGAAGGCACTCCCCCGCAGCACCTCCCTCTTTTGTTTAAGTAAGAGAGTTCTAAACCTACTACAAA
>LOJH01020412.1:9852-20763 GCA_001685095.1 Ellobius talpinus
GAAAGATGGGATTCATAAATACCGCACACTGATATGCTCCAGCCCCAGGACAGGCCTGTCTTGCACAAAGACGTTTAAATGTGAATGTTGTAAACTATGCCTGTGAGGACCAAACCCATGTGGGGTGGTGCATCATCTTCTGAACCAGAGCCTGAGCAAAGATGCCAGCTCCCTCCTACTGATCTACAGTCTTGACGCAATCCCAGCATTCACATAGACTCTGAGATATGTAGACTTTATTCAATATGATAAACTTGAAATTTTGAAAATGTGTGGCAAGCTTTGTGATTTCGACACCTAAGGTCAAGGCGAATCACATCAATACGGAAGCCATGCCACTATGGATGTCACATGAGGCTTGCTGGCCATGTCAGTCAGCTATGTTGATGGGAAATGAGCAGAGAAATGGACTCACAGTCATTTGACTTTCAGCAAACTCGCAATGGGGAAAAGACAGCGTTTTAAGCACACGATGCTGGAACAAGTGGACTAGCCTGTGGGAGAGTCTAAGGGCAGTGAATGAGCTTCCATCCCTCACACCATAAACAAAGGTTAATTCTGGATGAACCACAAATGAAAACTGGATTTTTTTTTTTTAAAAAAAACCAAGATACTATCTCTGAGCTTTGGAGGAGGTGAACAGTGGGTAAAAGCCAAAAAAAACTATTCCCCCCAAAACAATATTGGATGCCACTGCAAACTTCTGTTGATCCCAAGAACTACTAAGAATGCTATGACACCACTGGTGAATACTGCTTGCAGTACATAGGTCTGATAAATAATTTAAAACCAGAGTATGTAGAAAACTTCTGCAATTCAGTTGAGAAACAACAAACCCTCCAAAATGAGTGATTGCTCACTTAGCAATGAAACCCATGGAAGCGACCCCATTACCATATCACGGGGCTCTTAGCCATCACCGGGGAATGGAAGTTAAAGGTGGATGAGATACTTTACACACACTTACTAAGCTAAAAACTCACAGGATGGGTCAGTAGGTAAAGTGCTAGTTGAGCAAGGATGATGGGGCTGTGTTTGGCTCCCCAGCTCCCACATAAGAAGCCGGACATGGAGGCACGTGTCTATACCCCGCTGCTTGGAGGGTGGAGTCAGAAGGGTACCTAGAGCTCACTGGCCAGACACTCTAGCTGGACTGTGAGCTCCAGGTTCGGTGAGAGACTTGATCTCAAAAACTAAGGTGGAGGGCAGTTGAGGAAGACAACAACCTCCACATGTGTGCATGCACATGTGTGTGCTCATATATATGACCCCCCCACACACCCATACACAAACTGTCAAGGGCTGGTGTTAACAAGAAAGTGAAGTAGTGCTGAGAATGTTGGAGATCCAAGCAGTGTGGAATGTCTACCCAAGAAAAAGTGATTGAAGCCAGCCCAGCCGTGTGAGCTACAGAGAGCAATGCTGCCCTCAAAGAGCTTCCTATTCCTAACTGAGCTCACATCCCAAGCCCACGGCCTGGCTGCAGGGCTCACATCCCAAGCTTCACGCCCGACTACATGTCATGCAACTAGATTTAGTGTTTGCTTTCCCCATTGGGAATTTCCCTTGGTCCCATCCTTTCTTGTAGTTCTGCCATCCCTCTCTTGTGGAGTGGAGACGTTTACTCTGACGTTACCTCTTGGAAGGAAGTACTTTTCTTTTTCCTATCCAGGGGTTCACAGCTAACAGTCTGCCTTCGGTTTCAGAAGAAGCTTTTAGTTTGGACTTTGGAGGACACCTGGAGATGAATTCACTTTGTGCTAAGATGGCCAAGAGTCTTTGAGGGCCAGGGGCAGGAAGTTAGAGTTTGCATAGGAGATGTCCCCTACAGGGCAGATTTGCATACTTTGTTCCCAGAAGATGCTGTGCTTTGGGATTTCCCCAGACTTACACAGGTGAAACCTAGTTTGACGAAGTGGGTTACTAGAGGCATGGTTTGGGAAGCTAGCCTGGCTCCCCACGCTTCCTTTGCTCTCTGATTAATGTCTTCCATGAGGCCTCTTACTTCACAGATCCCTGCCACCACTGTCTTCTGTCTTCCCATGGCCCTGAATCATCAGAATCTTGTCCTGTAAACCCCATGAAACCATGAGCTAAAGCATTTGTAAGTGTGCTGGCTAATTTTATGAGTTTGGAGCAGCCTTGTCCATGCTTCCTGCTGTACCAGGGACAGCAGCTTCTCAAAGTTTTGATCCATGTCATAAAATGGCTCATCTTCAGAGTATGGCGTATTACCTTCACTGGAGGAGGCTGGATGGTGTTTCAGGCTCTGATGGTCTAACCTTCTCTCAACAGTCGGCAGGCTTTGCCCATGGCTCTTAATTTACCAGCTATGCACTTTCAAGCTTCTTGGTATTTCTGGACGGGCACCATGATGTCATTTTTCTATGAGGATGATCAGGTATTCATGTTTACTTTCCCTTCACTTCCTCTCTGGGTGTATATGCCCAGGTCATCTGTTTCGTTCTCCTGGGAGGGGTTCAGGTTTGTCTGTATGTCTCTGATGAGCAGAAATTCCTGTGGGTATCTCATTGCAGATGTATATTCTAGTTTGTAGGCTCCCTTTTCACTTTTTAAAAAATTATTTTATTTTTACTAATGTGTGTGTGTGTGCGCGTGTGCACACAACTACACACAGAAGCCAGAAGAGGGAGTTACATCTCCTGGAGCTGGGCTACTGTTTGAGTGTCTCCACATAGGTGGAAATCAAACTGTGGTCCTCTGTAAGAGCATCAAGCGCTCTTAACATCTGCCACCTCTCCAGCCCCTTCACCTTTTCTTAATTTTAATTTTTATTTATTTACTTTTTGGTTGCCCTTTTTCAAACAGGAAAGATATTCTCTTTTAAGGAACATCATTGACTATAATTGAACTTATCAATCTTCCATTATAGTTCCTATGCAATATTAGAAACTCACATCAAATGATTCAGATTTTCATAGGAGAAATTTACCACGCTGCAGCATGTTCATGCACCACAGCACTGTACCTTTGAACATGTCTGTGACAGGTCACGTGAACCCACAGGGTAAACCTCACCCATGCAAACTGAAACTATGAGCAGCTTGTGGAACAACACACAGCATGAGGGGAGTCCTCTTAGAACAAGTCTCAGGTGTCCCGTCCACAGCTTCCTCCAAAGCCAGTGTAATGTTAGTGGCAGAGGTTGACCTCCACCCAGGAGGGGGAGGCGTGGCATGGAGGCTCAGTGAGGACCAGCTCTGCCCTCCAGAACGATGAGTGCAGAGTTATTCGTTTTGTTCTTCTCTAAAGGTGCATTTTATCTTTATTTATGTACATGTCTGTGTCTATCACATGTGTGCAGGCACCTGTGGAGGCCAGAGGAGTGAGTCACACCCCTTGGGACTGGAGTTACAGTTACAGGTGGTTGTGGGCCAGCTGATATGGTGGGTGCTCAAAACAAGCTCAGGTCCTCTGCAGGGGCAGCAAGCACTCTTAACGCTGGCTGCTGAGGCATCTCTCCAGTCCGTTTAGTCTTGTGAGTGCGAGTGTGTGAGTGTGTATGTGTGAGTGTATGAGTATGAGTGTATGTGTGATTATGAGTGTGTATGAGTATGCGTGTGTGAGTATGTGTGACTGTGTGCGTGTGTGAATGAGAGACTGTGAGTGTGTGATTGTATGTGTGTGAGTGTGAGTGAGTATGTGTGTGTGAGTATGTATGTGTGAGTGTATGAGTATGAATGTATGTGTGACTATGAGTGTGTGTGAGTGTGATGCGTGTGTGAATATGCGTGTGTGAGTATGTGTGACTGTGTGCGTGTGTGAATGTGAGAGTATGAGTGTGTGATTGTATGTGTGTGAGTGTGTGAGTGTGAGTATGTGTGTGTGAGTGTGTATACTTTATTCATATGCTGTAAATAGTTTTTTGTGTGCAAATATCTCATTTAAATACTCTGATGTTTCATGCTCACTAGGCAACAGAGAATTAGAAGTCACTAGGCTCCTGCCCATAACATTACAATAAAAATAGTTTATTGCTTTCCGCACAGCTCCCTCTCTTTGCTGTGACAAGGGATGAAACAACTGTCCATTAGGGACAACAAGATCTTTCTCGATATCACCTCTGTGTTTGCAGACATATTTGCTTTTTATTTAAATAACAAACAGCCATATCTATCAGGCATTTCTCCAAAGTTTAAAAAAAAAGTAGATGAAGAGAAAGATCAGGTTCCAGCCTTGGAAACACAAAAGCAGCCTTCAGCCGTCTTCTGAGGTGGGGTGGGAAGCTCGCACCAGCAGAGCACCAGGGCTGTGCCGAGCACCAGGGCTGTGCGTGTTTACCATGCAGGCTTAGAAGCCAGGAAGACAAGTGAGTCAGACAACAAACAGTCTGTCACGAGAGAATGGAGACACATTCAAATTCCTACTCTTGAAAAACCTTTTTAAAAGCTTACTTTGAACATGAAAGATGAATGCACCAATAGCTAAAGCAATCAGGCAGCTTGGAGCCCAATAAGAGATTTCAGGGTGAGGCATTTTTGCCAAGCGTACACATATGCGCCATTCCCGTTACTATCTCTCCGCCCGCTGTCTCACTGCGCCTCTGTGTACAGACACCTAGGAGAAACCTCTCTCTCACCACACGGCTCTGTCTCATAAAAAACGAGAACGTAAACTACACAGGCAGCTGTTTTCACGGCCTGTCAGGACATGCACGAGCCGGCCCTGCCTGCCTCTGCCAGGAGATCTGGCCACCTCAGCTCCCCAGCCTCCCTCCAACAGAGTCTTAGTCCACTGTCCTTCCAGACTCCTATGTTTCTCTACTTCTATAGAAAATCAGTGGGGTGTGACCCTCATTTTCATCTGTGCTAATGTCAAAGGTTTGTTTTAAAATGCTACAATGTATTGAATGTTGCCAAGGGAATTTAAGAAATAAAAATAACAGATTAGGACCAGCAAGATGGTGTAGTGGGTAAAGGCACTTGCCGTCAGGCCTGACGATTTGAGTTTCATCTTCAGGACCCACACAGTGGCAGCAGGAAACTGATGTCTGCAAGGCTTCTTCTGATTTCCATGTGTGTGCCATGGAATGTGTACACGCAACACACACACATGCACTAGTGGGTGGGTGTATAAAAATATAAACTACATCTAAGTAAAGTCGACCACAAAGAGCATGCGTCTCTCCGTTGCAGACATTCTTGACACTTGCTCTGATGCCCAACTTTCTAAAAGGCGGCAGAACTGGCCTAAAAGCTTCAATCCTAGGTCCGTGTCTCACACCTCCTTATTCTGCACAGAGAGTTGGGGAAAGGAAGAGAGGAGGGAGAAGGATCAGATTGGAGATGACGTCTGTGGTCCTGGGCACCATCCATGGTAATCTCTGGAAATGGTAGAGAGTTGCTCCCACTCCTGCCCAAGCCAAGGGCGACCTTGACATTCCAGTAGAATCTCTCATAGACAGTGGGGTATCTCCCAGATTCTTGCTGGCACATAGAATCTGCAGGTCCATAATGAAGAAAGGAATGATGAGAAGTTCTTGGAAGGGTCTGCCATATCTACCCTGAAGTTTTGGAATATATATAAATATGGAAACCAGAACCACTTCTTTCTGAAATTTCTGAAAGAGGAAGGCTCCATGGAGAACCTGTCCTCACAGAGGAATGGGAGACCCTGGCTTACCATACTTGGAAAGAATACAGAAGAGACCCCATGTATTCAGTCCCCTGGGCTTTGGAGTATGAGAATAGAAGTTTTGGAATCCTCACACTGTGTTGAAAGGAACCTGTCTTAGAGAAGTTCTTCCATAGTAGCCAGATAAAGAAAAGCAAAGCATGTAGGGCAGACTGCAAGCATGGGTTCCTTCTCTGAAGGATCTTCCATGACACAGCCAAGGTAAAGGATTCACATGGCCCCACCTCATCTTCAGGTTACACTGTGACAGAGTTACCAGGAGCAGACAGAATTCAGTCAAGCCACCATGGAGCCTGGGACCCTTGGACACCATTCCATAGCCAGTTATAGAAGATTGTATCTTCATCTCCCTTATTTCCTGCCACTGTTCTTACCAGAAGGGCCTGGGGAGGGGGAGGGGAGAAATCATCTCAGAGCCTGGCCCTGCCACTTGCTCTACCTTTACCACAGCAGCACATACTGGGGGAAGAAGAGAAAGCTAGCCTGCAAGTGAAGTTTGAAAGTAGACAGAGATTTTTCATAACAACCCTAACTGACAAAATACAGCCTGTGCCCAAGAAATCGCTCAGAAGCTAGGAGCGATAATTGGCATAGACAGGGACCTGTGAGGGACAAAGAGGGGGGATTGAGGAGTTACCCTCTAGCCTCTGTATGAACCATGATGCTCACTTCCCTCCTCCTATGTGATCACACCATGCTTACACACAATAAATAATTTTCAAGCTCTTAGAAATGATTGTTATTTTAATAGTTTCAGGATTTTTAAATTTTTTTCTGCTTATGAATTTGAAACTCATTCATCTTTCCATCTATTTACCAACTGTTTATGAGTATCTAGTGTGTTCTGAGCAGCAAGAAGGAGCCCCAGACCCTGCTCAGGGAGCCTGGTATTGTCTGGTCCACAGGATCCCTGTTGACAGCTTTCAAGAACTTCAGCTACAGCCTTCCTGCATGTCTCAGGACCCACCCATCCTTCTTCCAATCCTGCTTCTAGGTGCCCCTTTAACCCACTACTCTTTGCCCAATAAAAATCTCCCCTTTGTCAGTGAAACAATCCCAACCATTTTAAACAATAGCTTAGACACATAAATCTTCCCCTGTTTGTGGGAAAGGGCATAGAATTTCAAGTCAGATAGGGTTCTGAGTTCCTGTCCCAGCTCTGCCTCTTCCCAGATGGATGTCTTGACTGCATATGTCTCCCCTGGGAGAAGAGTCTATCTGTCCCCAAGGAGATGCTGTGAGAATCGTGTGAGCAAAAGTATATAAAACATTAAGCATTCTGCAATGATACTTAATGTTATCGTGATTTAGGTGAATTTAAGGAGGGCACTGAACCTCCCAGAACCTTAGCACCTCTGCTTTTAGAACAGTATAAATAAAAGGCTTGTCAACTTCATAAAATTGATGTCAAACCCATTGGGATAACAGATGTGAAGGGCATTTTCTATATCAGAAAGAACTCTTCAACCGTAAGGTATTGTTAGCATTCCATGATGCAGCACTGGGTTAAAGGTTTCTTTTTTTAAAATGACTCAGAAGAAAACAAGAGGGAGGGCATAGATCCAGTCATGGTACTGCAGACTCTGTGACATTTATGAGCAACTTGAAAACCACCCTCCTCCATGAGTTACTACAGTTCTGTTGGAGGACTTGTTGGTTCCCGGCCGCCCGACTAGCTTAGACCCAAAATAATCACACAGAAACTGTATTAATTAAATTACTGCCTGGCCCATTAGCTCTAGCTTCTTATTGGCTAGTGCTTATATAAATTTTATCCATTTCTATTAATCTGTATATCGCCACGTGGTTGTGGCTTACCAGTTAAAGTTTCCAGCATCTGTCTCCAGCAGCTCCATGACTTCTCCCTCTGACCCTGCCTCCTTTCTCCCAGCATTCACTTTGGTTTTCCCCACATAGCTCTGTTCTTTTGCCCTATCACAGGCTAAGATAGTTTCTTTATTCCTTAACCAATAAAAGCAACACATAGACAGAAGGACCTCCTCCCACACCACAATTCTACCTTGAATCAAAGTGTATCAAGGAGATGAGACCCCTCAGCTTGTGTACCCATCTGTCCTCTGAATTTGGTTTCCCAAGAATTAGAACAATTTTTCAGCATTTTATGTTTCAGGGAAGAGTCAAGGGGACATAAGCCCCAAAGGCTATAAAGTGTCAGTATAAAATATAAGTAGTGATAATTCAAGCACTTAGAGAGAGGCTTGGTGCATATACAGCAAGGGTTCTCTATAGGTGGAGTGGCCGTTTGATTGATTTATCATCTAACACAGTTGGTCAAGACACTTCCTGGGAGATAAGGGAACTAGCCATACTGGCTTTTTGCAAGTGTTGCAAGTGAAGTTGCATAGAACAACTGGACACTCCAGGGATTTAAATCAATACACATCTTTGCCTGGGAGTCTATGGTTCACTGAGCTCAGATGGTCGTAGGGCGAGTGTCTGACAGCTAGACTTTTTCACGCATGGTCGGCTGTTGGCTTGTGAGACAAGCCAGGTCACATTACTCCATCCAGCTGTTAAAGGCCAAGGCGTGGTGACTCATCTCATGTCAGCCTAATAGAATCTAGCATCACCTAGGTGGTGGTGTGTTTTCACTCTTTGGCTCTTACTCTTTGGGAGGGCCACCACCCAGCTCCCAAATAAATACATGGAGTCTCATCATTACTTATAAGTGCCCAGCCTTAGCTTGGAATATTTCTAGCCAGCTTTTCTTAACTTAAATTATCCCAACTACCTTTTGCCTCTGGGCTTTTATCTTTGTCTATTCTATATGCCTTTATTCCTTACGCTGTGGCTTGCTGTGTAGCTGGGTGGCTGCCCTCTGACGTCCTCTTTCCTTCTTTTATCATTCCTTGATCTTCTCTTCCCAGAGTTTTTCATCTGTCTATTCTCTCTGCCTGCCAGCCCTGCCTATCCTTTCTCCTGCTATTGGCCATTTAGCTCTTTATTAGATCAATCAGGCATTTTAGGCAGGCAAAGTAACCCAGCTTCACAGAGTTAAACAAATGTAACATGAAAGAATGCAGCACATCTTTGCATCATTAAACAAATGTCCCACAGCATAAACAAGCTTAAGTAACACATCTTAAACTAATACTCCACAACACCTAGGCAACATGTCTGTGAGGGTGTTTCCAAAGAGGTTTACTAAGAAGGGAGGACACATCTGGAAAGGAGGTGGCAATGCCCCATAGGCTGGGGTCACAGACAGATTACAATGCCAAGCACCAACTTCCTGACTGTGGACACAATGTGACCAGCTGCCTTCCACTCCTGCTGCCACCGCTACAGCGGCTCTTGAGGATCCTTGAACTGTGAAACTAATAATGAAGTTTCCTTCTTGAAGCGGCTTTTTCCGGGTATTTTGTTACAGCAAGGAGGAAAAGCAGCTTCAAGAAGGTGGTGTGTCTCACCATCCTGCAACCTGCTTAGGCTTGTTCCCATGGCTCCCAGGAGAGATGCAAGAGAGGCCAGGCTCCAAAGTGGCACATTGTCATTTAAGTTGTAATCCAAAGACCAACAGAAACCACAGGGTCAGATTTCAGGGATCAGGACATAGACCTGCCTTGTGTGGAAATGGGCGGTAGGTATAATTGCTTTTTACAGGACATAGGGAACCCGCACAGACGGCAGCCACTATGCAATCAGTTCAGCACACATTGGAAGGATTGTGACTCTTATTCCAAATATCAAGAGATGCCATCAAGGTCTGAAGGGGAAAGGAGCATTCCTGGTTCAACATAAATTTTAAAGTAACCATTCCGGCAGATGTATCAAATGTAAACCTTAGGAGACAGGACCATGGAAACTAGGAGAAAGGCCACTGACTGGGAGAAGGAAGATAACATTCAACACAGACACCCACTTGCACTTCAGAGCCTGAGCCTGGGCCTGGGCCTGCCCTGTGGCAACTTCTGGGTTAGTTGAAGGCTGAGCCAAGGATTGCATGTGAATTCGACAAAGGCATCCATGCTGGCTCTGAGCAGTGGGAAGAGCAGAGCTCCCAGCCAGTGACATGGAGAACCTGGAATCCAGCAGGACTGTAAGGAGATACTAGGACAGTTAAGCTTGAAGTGTCCATCAGACATCTAAGAGGAAGTGCTGACTGCATGCTGGGCACAGCAGCCTGAACAGGGTTTGGAGAGATTATTGTGAGAATTGTTTGGCCTGTAGCTGGTGCTGAAGGCATAAGTGTAACTGGGATCACCAAGAGAGTGGATACAGTTAAAGGAGAAAGGAAAACAAAGGGCTGGGCCTAGAGTCCTCCAGTAACAGGAGAAGAATTCTCCCAGAAACCTGAGATGGATCAGCCAATGGTGCTGAGGGAAAACCAGAGGCCATGGTGTTCTGGAGGCCATGTGTGGAGAGAACATAAAAGAACAGGGAAACAATTAGTGGGGTCACCACTAAATCCACCTTCTGCATGAGAAGTGCTTGGGTGATGAAGGGCTGGTGGGGGTTTCTCTAGAATAGGGACTCCAAGCTCAATCGCATGCGTATCAGCAGAAAACATGTGGTCTTAGTCTGCCCGAGCGTAAGGGTATCCGAGCTGTCGTGGAGGAGGGCCCGAGAATTCCCCAGGGCTTCAGATGGGAACATCGCCCCTGGGTCCAGGCAGGGAAGCCCCAAATATCACAGACCCGGAAGTGACTGAGGCTCTGAAGAGCAGCTGCGGTCAGAAGCTACAGTTGGTGGAGAAGAAAACGAAAGGAAGCAGGCAAATGCTGAGCCTGAGAAAGAAAAACTGTGGGTGACTTGAACCAAGACATTTCCTGCCTGATTTGCATGGCTCTGGCCCTGGTGGCCACGCCCTCAGGTCCTCTAACCAGAACTCCACTGCCCTCTGAGTCCCTGCTTCCTCTTTTGGTTCCTCGTTCTGCAAAAGTTCCTGCTGACCCTAGAGCTAGCAAGACCCTGGGCAAGGAGCGAAACAACCTACACTTAACCGCCTAGCACCACCAGGCACTGCCTGAATTAAAATCCGAGTTTCATGGGATTGTTGGGAGAATTCTATCAATGAGTGTTAGAAAAGTGTCCTTTAGCTTGTAAAGTGTCACCTACGTGTCTTAGTTAGCGTTTCTATTGCTGGGATGAAACACCTTGACCAAAAAGCAAGTTGGGCAGGAAGGGGTTTACACTTCAGTTCAATTACACTTCAGCATTGCTGTTCATCTCTGAAGGAAGTCAGTGATGGAGGAGGGTCATCTGTCTTATATGTTACTTTCATTGGTTAATAAA
>LOJH01020413.1:7277-20762 GCA_001685095.1 Ellobius talpinus
GTGTGTGTGTGAGTGTGTGTGTGAGTGTGGTGTGAGTGTGTGTGGTGTGTGTGAGTGTGTGTGAGTGTGTGTGGTATGTGTGAGTGAGTGTGTGTGTGTGTGTGTGTGTGTGTGTGTGTAGGCCAGAGATCAACCTTGATGTTTTTTTAGTTGCCTTTTACTCTTTTGTTTCGTTTTTTCCCCCCTTGGTGGGTGGGAGAGTTAAGTGTAGGTTTTGGTGGCTCTTTTGTTTTGGTTTTGGTTTTATTGTTTGCTTGCTTTTTGGATTTTGTTTGGGACAGCGTCTCCCACTTTTCAGTAGGAACTCAGTGGTTTGGCTAGACTGGATGGCCAGCGAGCCCGTGGACGTCACCTGTCTCTGCCTCCCCAGTTCTGGGATTAGCACACAGATTCACACCCGGCTTTTAAAACCTAGATTCTCGGGATCAAACTCAGATCTTCACATCCCCTTCCCTTTCTTCACCTTTTATATATGGGCATTTAATTTTTTTTTTACCTTTTGACAAAGTAACTGATACAAAGAGATTCAATCCTCAGAAACTATCATGAAGATAAAGTCCTGCTAAATTCTGTCTTGTTGGCAAATAGGAAGCAGAGCAATTCGTTTTCATTGATAAGGAGGCCCTGTTGTCTATGTTCCACTCCATACTGCGGTCTAATGGGTTTTGCTCAGCATCTGAGAATGTATCCCTCATTAAGCTCAGAGAAGCTTGGCTCCTCTGACAACCTTATCATCTACGATGTCCATTGTTAAATATGGCTAAGAGCTCGGTAAAATAAAATCTTGCCTTGCCTTCCAAGCAAGTGAACCGTCATTCGCGAAAGCCATCTGCCTCTGCCTGCGCCATCCAGTCCTAGAATCATTTCCCCAAGTAACAGTGCCTTCCTGCACCCCACTGGCCAGTTCAACACCGCTCCACTTAGACGCCAAACTCACTCAGACCTGATAGTCTGACCGCCCCACAGGCCATCAAAAAGAGGTACCAGACGCCATTATAATGTCTCTTAGCACTTTCTGCACTTTTGCGCCTTGCTGGTGGGGTACCTGGCTGAGTGACAGGGGACTGCAAATGGGATTAGAAGCATAACATCACCTTCTCTCTCCCTCCAGCCGGCCGAGGAGGAAAGGCAGTAACGCCGAGCGATCATATGCATCCTCAGCTTTTCTCAGAGGTCTCATGCCGGGTATGTTACCCACGAAGTTCCACGCTGGTGGATGAACCAGCAATCCTCAACTCAGGGCTGCCACCCAGGGCTGTTTAGCTCAGACAGCTGTGGAAACTGAGTCACATAGCATGAATCAGAAAATTGCTGTACGTTCTTTCTGGTTTCGTCTGTGAGTCACAGTGGCGGCGTTTGTGCGTGGATGAGTATTTATTTATTTATTATTTATTTATTTATTTATTTTTTATTTATTTATTTGACCCAGTATCTGCAAGAAAAATATGGTAGTCTAGAGAGAGGGCACACAGTGTTCCCGGAAGCAGAGGCCAGGCACAGGGGTAGAGGGTGGGGTGAGGTTCAATAACAGTAGAAAAGAGAAAACAGCAGTAAGGTGGGCTTGCTTAGCAAGTGCAAGTTGCTGGTTTGATCCCCAGGGTGGGGGGAGGGCTGACTGGAGTAAGCAGCCTTGCCTTCGAGTTCACCAGAGTTGACAACTTGAGGTGTACTTTGTGCCATTTGGACCTTGCCTGCAACCCCCCCAACTGTCCCAAGCAGAAGAGAATAGGCTCTCAGCTAATTACCCCAGAGGCCAGCTTTCTGCTCCTTTGAAGAGCTCGCTTTGATGTGATGCGACTCTGCTGCCAGGCCCGGCTGTGCCCAGATTAACCACATAATGAGCAATTATCAGCTGGGCTGGAGGAGTGTGGCTGAGGCAGCCGAGTGGAAACCTGGCCTGTGTCTGCCTATTCCGAGCTTCCTGGGAGTCCCTTCGGGCTGGAGTAATTCATTTACCCACTTCCCTTTGCACCCTGCCTGCCGTAAGGTTGTTCCCATCTGCAAAATGGGACCAAGGAGGCTCTGGGGCTTGCAAGACCTCCTTCTTCAAATGCTGACTTCTCCAGTGGTGAGAAAAATCTTGTTTTAGATACAGCATGCATCGACAAAGCTTTAAGGTGGGACCTTGAGAGGTAACCTAGGATGGTGAGCCTCAGAGGGCAGGCTGTTCTCAGCCACCCCTGATCCCTGGGTAAGGGGTTTGTGGCTCTCGCTTCTGTTTCCTCACTGGAGAGGTGGGGTTTTGAGAGAACCCCTGCAGGTTTGTTGGGAGGAGCCCTGGGTCTGTTCTCAACAGACAGTTTCCTCGCTGGCATCGTTAGGATACTGTCACAATTAAGTACAGTGAGACGGTGTCCCCAGGGTCATTATAAGAATAGGGTATCTGAAGCTCTATCTGTCTAAGGACCCATTGGGTCTGTCTGTCCTAAAGACCACTTCAATAGCATTCTGTAGACTTTATAAGGCTGTGTGGCCACCTCTTTTGAGTCATTAGGGATTAGGGATAAGGATGCTTGTGTCTCTGATGGCCATGGTGCAGAGTCCTGTTCTTGTGTATAAGTAAGCTCAATTCCAGAAATAACCAGGCCAGCTTAAAGATAAACAATTATACTTTTACTTATTATAAGGGGAAACTCATGCCACAAGTCCAAGATCTGCTGAATCCCGCAGGAATCACCCAGAGTGAGGGAGCACCTGGTCCGTCCCAGTTTTTCTTCCTGGGCTCCAGGTATCCACGCCTTAACTAGGTTTCACTTCTTAAAGGTGATTGGTTAATAAAGCTTCCCCCATCATGTTCTGACCGCTTACCTCAAGGCACAGATCAAGTCTTCTGGAAGGGAAAATTTCACTTCGTCGATCGAATGAAAGGCCCAGGCCTTCCAACAGCTTTCTGCTCCTTGCTCCCTGAGGTGTCTTTTTCTCCCCCACCAGACTGACAGCCAGAATTCTCTAGACACAGCCTCCAGTAATGCCTGTGGTGTCCAGACCTCTAGTCTATCCACCGCATCCCTAACTCCCATCCCCACCTTCCTGAGCTCTGGCCGGTGAAGACTCACAGCTGTGCCTGTGGGGAAAGTCAGGAACCCATGAGCATCGTGTCCCTACCTCGCTCAGGTATCCCGTAGGAACGTTTTGATTTTTAAAGACAGCAGGATGACATTATTTCTCAAGGGCAGATCTAGTGATGAAAAGGTGTCTGGCAAAGGCAGACACAGGGGAAAGAACTAAAGACAGTCTACCTCTCAGTTTCGTGGGAAGCCATCTTTTGCATCTTGGCAGGATCTAGAATGCTCTGTCGGCTCACCCTTCAGGTCTCTGCCTTTACCCCAGCCCTGCTTCTGACCCTCAAATGAAGCACATACCTCCCTTGGCCCTTTTCTCTCACAAGTCCTGTTGCTATTTGCTTTCATTTCCAACTAAAATCCTTCACTAAGAACCCTTTCCTTGGAGTAGCTCTATCTCAGCTGCCTTCAATCTCACCATATCCTCTCCTGCTTTTCAGTCTTCACACCAACCCTCCTCCATCTTGCTTATCCTTAAAGCTACCCAACTGATGCTTATCTTGGAAGCCCATTGGACAGCAGGGAGGCATCATCTGGCTGCTGATCCCCACAACTTTCCCAGTGTTGGGGACACCACACTGCTTAAAAAGTGATGTTTGATGACAAGTGTGGATCACCAATATAATTTTGGGTTCAGCTGCCAGTGCTGCCCAGAAACCCAGAACATGTGGCATGTGAGCCAGCGAGAAAGGATAGAGCTCTTTTTTCTGCCCAGATAAGAGCACCTCCAAACTCAAATGGACCTCAACCCTTCCCTTCTATTTGCCATAAATTCAAATTTATGCTTCAGTGGACTTTTAACAATAGCCAATACAGGAAGTATTTTCTTAATAAACAGCCCGATGCTTTCTACAGGAGGGCTGGATTTTTGACATTCACCTCCTTTGGGGTCAGTCACATCCCTTGTACCGCAACACTCAGGTAACTGAGTATCCAGTGTTATTTTCCCTCTGACCAAAGTCAATGTCACATCTAGGGAAGTCAGAGGAAGGGGGGAGGGTGGGAAATGTCGGGGAGAGAAGGCTAGCAAGCAGGTTTTCACATCTTGATCTGAGATGATTGCCTTTCTCTCTTTTCTCGGCGGGTGGGGAGGTGTGTTATGAGCTGGTGACTTCAGGCTGGGCCTGGAGACAGAACAGCCACAAGCCACAGCAGTAGTCAGAAGCAGTTAGCACAATCCCTCTACACCTATCACAACTGAACCCTGGATCGATCCACAGCCCATCAGCAAGTCTTTATGAAGGCTGAACTGGGGGCTACAAGGAGATGGGTCAGTGAGAGCCCCCAAGGGAGAGGCCAGCTCCACAGAGAATGTATGGCATTGGAGAAGGACGAGAATAAACGTGCTGTGACCCGCTGAAGAAAGGTATCCCCACCAGAGCACCCAAATGCTTGGAGAGGAAGGCACTCCATAAGATGCTGTGTGCATGCCTTTCCCTCCATACTTATAGAGTCAGATACTTGTTGCAACACACAGATGCTTCATCAATCAGTGGGCATAATGGAGTTTGCAGGACAGTTCAGGATGCAAACCCATATGTAACCACTAGCAGCTAGGTGATCTTGAACAAGCACCTGTTCTTTCTTAGTTCCCTTTTTCCTGTGGTTACATACTTCCTATGTGAGGCTGATTATCAGTGTCCAGCCCATGTGGCTAGCATTGTGCACATGGGGCTGTAGCTCTCCGTGGAATGAAGAAAACACTAGGCAGATATCCATAGTTTAGACTGGGCTCTGTTGTCCTTCTGTCTCTCCTTCTCCCTCAAGACAGGATTCTCTGAAGTCACCTTTCTTCCCTGAGCCTCATGCCTGCTATTAATCGTTTGAGACTCCACTGTTCCTGCACATCCTAGCATGAGCTGAGAGAGAGAGAGAGAGAGAGAGAGAGAGGAACATGACACCATGGGAGCCAAACCCAATGCCTGCATTCTGAACAGTGTCTTAGAGATGGCAGAGTGTTCTTCAAAGATTAGCCACTTAGATAAGCAAAGTAAGGGGTCTTGTTGGAGAAAAAGCACAAAAGAATAGTTTGAAAATTAGTCAAAGGTCCATAATAGAAACCCAACTGGGGAAATCCACCCCCACAAGCCAGGAGTGTGCCTCTAACTAGAGGTATCCTCACCTGGCCTGTTTTCTCTGCCAGCCACATCTAGGGGCCTTTGGGGAGGCTGGGGTGCAGGCCCTGGCTGTCATGTTGTCAATGTTTACATATTCACACCCAGACTCTTTCAGAAGGAGTCAGCATGAGCTACTGAAAATGAAGAAACACGTGGACATGTGTCTCGTCCTGTTCTCAACAACAGCAAACATGCTTGTGACCTTGGTCCCACATGATTATAGCGGAAATGAAAACACATCCTGTCTCCTGACAATGTGGATCCTACAATGTAGCTTAAGGTGTTCCCTATGCTTTTGCAATGGTAGTGGTAAAAACAAACCGGCTCCACTGCCAGACATAGAAAGTGTAGCATGCCTAGTTACGTGTCTGTCAATAAAGCAATAATAGTTACTGGATGTCAATAACTCGGCGACTTGTCCACATTTTTACTATGCTGTTGGCAGTTATTGTAATGTGTACTGCTGCTTTAAACAGGACATAGTGCCTCACCTGGCTCCTGCTGACCTTACATATTTATGTCATCAAAAGGCCAGGCAGGGAGATGAGCCTATAGCATCAAGTCTTTACAATCTGTGGACTACACCATATGATGAGAGCCACCTGATGTCACCTTTCTTAGAATCTGACCTCAATGTGTGGGTGTATGAGAGAAAGAGAGGGGAGAGAGAGAGAGAGACAGAGACAGAGAGAGACAGAGAGAGAGACAGAGAGACAGAGAGAGACAGAGACAGAGAAAGAGAGAGCTCACAAGCAAATGAAATTAATAGATGAAGAACTATTAAAGAGGCATAGAATGTCTTTTTCACCTGTCTGAGTCCAACGGCTCGGGTCACAGAATCTGGAGCCCTGTGCGGGGTCCTCTGATACAATGATAAGAGGAGTCAGGCTGTAGTTTCCCTTGTGTAAAGACCATGGGCCAGAGAAGTGTGGGTGAAGGGAAGCCACACTCTCCAAAGGGTGGGGTCTCCTCACATTGCTGCTTTGCAGTGATTTATTCCTTGACTCGAAACCCAGGCACTGCCTTTAGAGCCATGGCTTCAGGTACTTCTTTCCTGGGAATTTCCTAGCCCAGGGGTCAGACTAGTTCTAGTTCTGGGGTACAGTGTACCCAACTTGTGGGAGAAAACCAGCATGCATAAGCATCTTCCACCCAGCTCAAGCAAATATTGTTGCTCAGGAGTTCCCAATGTTGCCGCGTGCGGTGAGCAGGGATACTTCCTTCTGTGGGAGTGAGGAGCCGCTCTTTGAAGAGCTGAAGTTGGTCATACTAGGGTCAAGTAACACAGTGTGTTTATCTCTTTTCCCTTTTAATGTGGGAACAAGATGGCTTGGTATCCTAACAAATCCTCAAAGACAAGTTTACCACTGAGACAATGGGAAGGGGAATGGTGCAGTTTCATCGCATCATTAAAATTTTTTAATTCCAAAGCCTTATCCTTGGTGTGGGAGCTTCCTCCTCTGGCGTATGTGAACTTTCACCTCCCTGCACCCAGACTTCCTTCCTCCACACAATGGAGCAATAATGATACTTACATAGGAGTGTTAGCAGGTGGCCTTAGAGAATGTGTCCGTAGGACTTATTCATGACTCGTACTCAGTAATTGCTCACTACTGTTATTCATATTATCTTTGTAGTGATAAAGAAAATGATAGTGATATAACTTTTATATCACTATCTCAACCAGGGACAATTTTGCCTTCATGGGATCATTTTAGTTATCATTAACCCTGAGAGAGGATGCTGCCACCCAAGGATACCGTTATCACCCTAAAATAGCTCTCTCATCACAAAGAACCGTGAGGACCAAACTGCCAGTAAAGCAAAGGTTGAGAAACTCCTCTGTGTATAAGGCATATGAATTGCTCAGAACTGAATTCTTGCTCTTTCTTTAAAAAAATAAAATTCCATTTCAACAGCTGAGAATATACATTTTTTAAAATTAATTAATTAATTACAATTTTATTTAATTATTTAATTTTAATGAATTTTTAATTAAAATAAAAAACTGGATGAGCTGGGGAGATGGCTCAGTCCATTAAGTTCTCACCTTGCAAGCAAAAGGACCTTAGTAGATGCCTAGAACCCAAGTGAAAGCCAGGAATGGTAGTAGCACAGGCTTGTAATTCCAGTGCTGAAAATGTGGGGATAGGAATGACCCTGAAGCTTGCTAGAGAAATAGCCTAGCAAACTTGGTGATTTCCAGATCATTGAAAGACCATCTCAAAAAAGAAGATGGATGTTGCCTAAGGAAAGACTGAGGCTGACCTCCAGCCTCCACACACAGGTACACAGGCACACTTGTACCTGCACACACACACACACACACACACACACACACACACACCTGTATGTGTACATGTGCACATGCATTCATGGGCCTGCAAATACACACACACATGTACACACACACGTACACACACACATACACACACACACAGTATAAGGATACCTTTGTCAATTCACTCAGTGGCTATATAATTGGATGTATTCTACTTGTGTCTCAGTTTACCATCTGTAAAGTGGCCTAGTAGGGCTCAACTATTTCTAAGTATCCTTCTGGCTCTGACTCACTCAAGTCTCTGTGAGTTTTAATTTCCAACAGCCCTCTTAAGAGCATGAAGAAAGAGGGGCCAGGCAGAATCCTGCCACACTCAGGAAAAATATAAGCCCAATCAAATTCCTCTGGGCAATAAATCATCTTTTCATATAAAATCTTCTGAAGACCATTTCGAGAAGAGTAATAGGGCTGCCAGTTCAACACCTGCAAGGTGGGTCATAATTTACTTAGCCCACTGACTTGGGGGCAGGTCTTTCTCTTGATAAATGGCCCAATTAAGCGTCTGCTAATCACAGCACTATCTCATTGGAAGGTGGAATACCTACATCTCCTAAAGCAGTTTCTCAGAGAGATAACATCATGAATTCCAAAAACTGTGAAGGGAACAGGATGAACAGCCTTGGGAACAATGCCCCTGCACTCTCCAGGGCTTTGGCCTCTGCAGGTTCAGGAAATCGCCTGGTGCCCAGTCCCAGCCCTTCCCCCAGCAACCTCCCTATAACCTCGGCTCCTGAACTCTTGTGTTCATCTGAGGCATTGATAATAAAGCGACATCTGCAAAAACCTACAAGAAACTTTACTGCACTTAATTGAGTAATTGAAGCAAGATGCAGGGAGGGGTGATCTATGGGCCTGAGCTGAGGGCCGAGAAAGGGAGACAATGGATTTATTGCGAAGGCAGTGGGCGGCCTTGGGTCCAGGCCCTGGTTCATGGGAAGTTTGAGGTCATGTGGGATTAAAATATCTTTAGAAACAAATGGAATAATTTGGGCGAGATATCAGGAGTGCTGCGCTGGTTCACGCCAGGAGACTAGGTATGATTTATTTTCTTGTGCCCAGCACTTTTTAAATGTGTCCCTTTAGTTTAAACATATAGATGGGAGTCCCCAGTGTCTGTCAGTCTGTTTCTGTCATCCTGCTGGTTATATGAAGTTAGGCTTTGTGGAGTTCAAGAGAGTTATGCCTTAAAGGGACTGAAAGCCCGGAAACCATAGGGGGTAGGCAGAGCCAAGGATATTTACAATCTAGCAGTTGGATTTGCTCAAAGTGGCTTATTAGAGTGAATTGGCATTGGTGGTAATATCTTCTTGTAATCTGAATAAATCCATAAATCTATGTGTAAGCATAGTTCACCACCTTGAAGTCATTGGGAAAGATGTAATTGACTTGCCTGCCTTGCGAACACCAGATAAACCTGTTATAGATACATTAACTTGACTGTGTGAACACCTGGCGTGGGCCCTGGCCAGGCAGCCAGCCTGGGCGCACGACCCCAGCATTCGGGGAGACAGGATTTGGCTGAGGCTTATTGTTCCTTTTGTAGTTTTTCTGCTGTTTTATTAAATCCCAAATTCCTTGCAAAACTGTACAATTTTAATAACTCAAATCCGTGTGGATCATAAAGCTGTCTAAACATACCTCACGCCTGGGGTATCAGACAGATCCAAGGGCGATGATGTCACAGTGCCTGATTAACCAGCACAGGTCACCCGACAAGATTTTATTACAAGTGTCATTTAGGTTTCTGACAGGTTTACAAGGCTTAATGGCTTTTTATTAAATACATTGTGTTCGAGGAAGCTGACAGTTGGGGATGCCTTGTAAATAAAATGCAACGGAATTTCCTTAGAAGTTTCATGAGAGAAAGCAGAAAGGGTGTGGGACATCCATCCCTGTCCCCAGTCCTGTTGCTCAGGAGGCCCTAGGTTCACTGCCCCCTGAGGCAAAAGACAAATGACCTAGATACCAACTTGCAACAGCTCTCCAAACCTAGTGGGTCTGCCCAGGTCAGGTCAAGCCCAGATATCTATATTGGAAGATCATCAGAAACAATTCCCCAGTTCAGAAAGTGACCTCACCAGCCCCTGCCAGAAGTCCTCCCCAGAGACAGGTATGCTCCCAGCAACTGGGTTTCCTGAGAGTCCTCCACAAGTCACATTGGCTATGTCATTTCTGCCTCACATCTGGAAGGAAGACAGGAGGAGAAATGGATGAACTAAGTTGGACCCAAGCTGTCATCCCCAGGTGCTAGATTCCAAGTTGGATGCTCTGGGTAAGTGACTCTGCTCAGTGTGTACTTCTCCCCAGCAGCACCCAGAATAAGAAATTGTCCACACTGGCGCAGAGCAAGTCCAGTTGTGGCACCTCCCAGGCAGAAGTGGCTGTGGGGTGCTGGAAATGTTGTCTGAACTTTGCAAATCTCACTGATTGGCAGAAGGGGAATGATGGCAGCAGCCATCCTGGGCACTTCCACTGTATCATGAGATGTCAATGAATATGTGACTTCAATGATTACTGCATGGATGCAGTTTTCCAGAGTGGGGCTGTTGAGCAGAAACGTAGTCACACTCCCAGAGACCTGCCCAGAGAGGGTGGCAGCTTAATCAGGAAATTACTACCATCTAACATAGAGCTGTCTCCAGGGACTCTGATGGGCAGTCATGCCAACCTTAGGAGAGAGCCTAAAAAAACACCAAAGGGGCCCAGATAGGTGATCCTCATTTGCATCATCCCACAGCCTGTGGGACTGAGGCAGGGGGACCGTGTCTCTCCTTGTTATTTGCTCTATATCTGATTTATGGAGTAGGCTAGTGTCATTTTTTTAACTAATTCTCAAATTCTAAGTTTCAATAGAATCCATTTAAGGGAAAAGTAATTCACGGTTCTAGAGAATTCCTTCCACAACCCAATTTGATACTTGGTGAAATGAAAGTCTTATAAAGCAAAGTATTTAGTCATATGTCTTATCTGGAGAGTTTGTTGTTGTTGTTACTGAAACAAAACCAAGCATTTTCAAATTTGTGTGGGGCTTCCAGGGCATTTATCTCTGGAGGATAATTTGAGAGTCAACGTAAGGGGAACTTGGAGTAAGGAGGTCACCCAGGATGGGTCAAGAAAGCCTACATGGATAGCTCAAGCCCCTCAGGGAAGGAATACCTATCCAGGGAGTCTATGGCCCCCAGATTTTGGGTGGCAACTTGGGGCTAATTACCATGATACTAAACCTACCTCCCACACTTGGTAGGCCAGGACCTGTCCTCTCTGACACTTGGAGGCAAATAGAGTCTTTGTGTTCACTTCCTGTCCCCTCCGGAACAAATGCCATCCATGAGTCAAAACCTTCATGGTGACAGTTTAATCAAAAACTGGGTGTTTCCAAAAATATCCAATGTACTGGGAATCAGAAAGTTGGTGATAATTTTACAAATGACAGAAACCTTTGAAATTGTGGGCTTCTGAGCCTATTTTTCTAAATCTCCCTGCCCAAACCCTCTGTGCGTGTGAGGATGCACATTCCCTATCCACTTGACACCAACAACCACTGGAATGACTCAGAAATCAGTGGGCTCCACCCTAAACCTCTGTATTCTCTGTGGACCACACTAGTCATCCTAGAATGGCGGGGGGGGCTCCTTAAAACCTGCAAGGTGCCCAGAAAAGGGCCAGGGCAGAGTTGAGGCTCAGTGTCTCCTCTCTGCTCTGTTCCCCTGAAATTAGCTGTGCAAGCAGAATGGGGTCTTGATGCATACATCTAAGTGGACAAAGCGGTCCCTTCAGACAACATACCACCCAAGGGAGTGCTAAATGTCAACTTCGTGGAGTTCGTGTCTGGAACTCTGACTTCTGGCAGTTAGGTAGTAAGACCTACCCTCCTTGTTTTAGCTTCTCACAAGTCAGAACTGCCATGAGCACCTGTCTCCATAGCCACTGGTCCCTGAAGCCCTAGGAACCCTTGTGGCATAACTGATGGCAGAGGAAGCCAGTCATCTCGAAACTGGAGGGGACCCGCCAACTCACCTGCCCCCAACTCTTCATCCATAGGACAAAGAAGCAAGAGTCCAGGCCAGCCCATCCTCTGCCTTGCCAGGATGCTCCTGCCATGCTGAGTCAGTGCTAAAGGCACAGTATTACACACACCCAAGTGAACAGCATCTTCCAGAGGCAAGGAAGGGGTTCAAGACAGGACTCCACTCTCCAAAGGGGTCGGGAAGAGGCTTCCTGTGAAATAGCCTGGTTAAGGGACAACCACAAAGCAGTACCAGAGAGCAGGTACCACTTCAGTTCCTCACCTTCTCCTAGTGTCCATTCATGTCTCTACCACAGGGCTGAATATTTCTGTAGTCCCCGGTCCCTAAAGAGCATCTCAGCTATGGCGGAACTTACACACTTCTCTACAGAGTAGCCTTGTACCAATGGCTCCTTCTCTTCAAGGCTCAATTGTCCCATTACTGACAATGACGGCCATGATACCTACTACACCTGCTTCTTTGGAATAGGGAATCAAGAGCGCTAACATGAGAACACATGCAAAAGCATTTAGTAATTGTTCAATTAGCTAAAATGTCACTACTACATGAAGTTCACAGCAAACTCGTGTTTTTCAAAATTGCCCTACACTCTTAAAGGGTGCGGTGGTTGCCTCTGCATATCTCAGAATTCTCCATGAAGATATGTAGTCTCCAACACTTAGGCCAAGAAGCCGTGATGCTTGGCAGAGTTTGTATGTGCCCAGGATCCCCACCATGACAAGCCTGTGCCACTACCCATGGCTGCCCTGGGACAACCTTTACATAATGCATGTCTATAATCCAAAGAAGAATTTCTTTATCAAATTATCAAATCAAAGAAGAATTTCAATCCCCTGAATTATCCAGCTCCAGAGGTTTAGTTAAATCCCATGGTAGTTGAGAAAGGATCCCCCTCCAGAAACATTCTGAGCTCTTTGTTTCCTGTGCTGTGTCTTCTTCCCTGAGTTCTACCCTTATGATGTGGTCCACAACATTACTACAGTCATATCACTGCCGACCCTAAGGGACTGCCATGTCCTAGGACCCAGCTGTGGGTGGTAGACATCTCTTATGTCCTCTGGCAGCACAAGCACCTAGGCTAGGTCTTGCTTAACCCAAATGTACCTCTATATAGCATCCCTGCCAATGTCAGACTCCAGTCTGGTCATACTGCGCCATGCATGCTAACTAAACCCTTCTCTGGGATAGCAATCTACTTGTGTTACCCTTTCTTCTCTTAAAGCTCACCCATGCTTTTCTGCTAAACTCAGACAAATTTCAGATTGCTTCTCAGGGTGCAGAAAGTCTTTCTCTCCTGCCCTTTGCCCAGCTTCTTCCTCCACCAGTTTACAGTTTAAGCTCAAACATGGCCTCTTTTGGGAAGCCTTCCCCAATGCCCTTCCATCTCCCAGAGCTGGCTGTATGCCCCAGCCAGGTATCCAGGGAGGCCACCATCCTGTGACTGTTTACCAGTTTGTCTCTCTTGACTGAAATAACCTCCTTGCTGTAATCCAGCACTGAGCCCAGAGTGAAGCCGTCTATGACAGGAATGTCTTAATAGATTTTCCACAGATTCTTCTATTGCTAGTACTCAAAGTTCTTTGGGCATCTCAAGACAAGCAGCTCGGAGTTCCCATGATGCTCTGGGAGATGTCAGACCTCTCCAGACTGGCCCCAGCAGAGACCTGTGGTTTTTACTGCCTATGGAAATTGGTCTGGCAGATCAAAGGCAGCAAAGACTCTGGCGCAGATTGCCAGCACTATCAGGATATCAGCATCAGCAGAATTGATAACTCAAAATTAAGTGAGTTAATGATTGACGTCCATTCGTAAAATCTGACCCTACCACCTTACCTCCTACAAACTGTGCCTTTCCTACTCTGCCCCTGCTGCAAAAGATACAGCAAACAGAAGTACAGTTCCTGCTTGCCCTACCCAGCCCTGCCCAGGCTTCAGGC
>LOJH01020414.1:8052-20762 GCA_001685095.1 Ellobius talpinus
CACAGACACAAAAGCAACTAAGGGAGGGATGGGGAAAGAGTAAGAATAGGAAAGAGGACGGGAGGGAGGGAGAGGGAGAGGGGGAGGGAGAAAAGATAAAAAAAAAAGAAAAGGAAATAAAATAAAATAAGAAAAAAAAGGGAAGTGGGCAGTGCCAATCCACGAGCGAGGCCCTGCCTTCTTTTTGGGAGCCCTGCAATGGGAAGACTTGGAGTCTTGCCTGGGCCTCCACACCTCCTCCCCAGCATTGGTCAACGGGGGTTCCATGCGCCACAGCAGGAGGGAACTGCAAGTGTCAAAGGTGGGTTTGCCCCAGAAGATCAGTGACAGGGTACCCAACTACCCTGAGTTCCCGTCTCGTAGTTTTGGGGCCCCGTGATCGGGGATCAGATCTCCATCTGCATCACACTCTTTTCTTCTCTCTGGATCCCTGGCCTTAGATTGAAACTCTCCACACTCATCTATCTGAAAGGCGACCCGAAGGCCCTGCCCCCAATTCGTGGATTCGACCCCACCCGCAGCTGGAACGTTCGCGGTGGTGGTTTGCTCGTGGGACGCCAGAGTCCGGAGCCAAGGCTTTATTTGGAGCCTTGTAAGGGGCTGGGCCTGTTCGCTGAGAACCTGGCTAGGACCCCCAAGATCAGAGTAGGCGGGGCGCCCTAGGATGGCGCCTTCTGTCTTTTCTTCTAATGCTGCTTGGTGTCTGCAATGTACCCTAGAAGGAGTAGAGGGTCTGGGAATTGATTGGTGGCCTTCCCACGCTTACCTTGTCAGACTCCCCAGACAGGTCCATTGGCACTTGGATGTTTCCCAGGCCAAAGAAGACTTGTAAGGGGGGCAGCTGGGCTTGTTTTAGCCCGCTGTAGAGATGAGATTAGGTGACCTGAAGGACCATCCCAAATTCAACAGTGCAAGCTGTTGCATTAACGACATAAATGTGTGTAGGAGTTGGTTCTCCCCTGGCTAAGAGGCGAAAACTCTTTTCAGTTGGTGTGATGAAACCGCGCGTACTAGACTCTGTGGTGTAGACAGCGGTAAGGTATGTTTCCTCACTGTAATGCACAGTAGGCAAGTGGGATTTCAATATGGTAAATAAATTAAGGATCTCGGTTATTTTTGGCACGGTGACAGAATCTGCTGAGCACAAGTATGTGAGACCAGGAAGTTGACAATAAGAGGATATGTAGAGATCCCATTCTGTCCAACCCAGACAGATGTTCTGGAAAACATGAGAGTAATATTGTAATTTTTTTATTTGAAAACTCAGCCAGAGTTAAAAAGTGTATGTGATTTGGCTCATGAAAAATGCATAGCAATGTGAAGTGAAGACAGTCTTGCAAATTCCAGGCTGTCGAGTGACAGAAGATAATTGTGCCAAGGCCTTGGGGACAGGTACTGTGAGTGAGGAGGACCTCGCCACGCATAAATAAAAGGTGGCATTGTGCAAGGTGTTTGGGAGCCAAAGAAAGAATAGAAAGCACCCAAGTCCCTGTTGTAGGAGAAAAATAAAGACTGGGAGGGAGAAGGGACTGAGGGAAGGGGCAGGAGACTTGAGTTCAGTTTTCTTGCTTGTCATATGTTCTTTTCAGCATTGAGGCTGAAAGACATATGCTCTCAGAGATATATTTCTAGCTCTTTTTCTATACCGTGTGTGTGTGTATGTGTGTGTGTGTGTGTAAAACAAAGAAGTGTCTGTAATAAATGGATTTAACTTCTTCATCTTGCTGGTCATTATATATTATAAACAGGCATGTGATACACATCCTCTGAGTCTGTTTTCATATATCTCTAATCTCATTGAGGTACATGAAAAATAAATTGCTGGATCAAAGTTTGTGCAGCTTAAAAAATTAATAAATATTGTCAAGTTGTGTCCATCTGCATGCCCGCCATCAGTGTGTAGGGGATGGTACGGGCTCCTTGGAGACTACTAATGATTCAAGACACTCCCTGTTTCCTCCAGTGATAGCAAGAGACCGGCGACATGAGAGATTGGGCTACGTGCTCCATCAAGGAACTTACTGGTAGAAGATATACTCTCGAGTGAGACTGGAGGACATTTCAAGATGGCCAAAGATGAGCCGCCAAGTGTCTCCAGAGACTTAGAGGTGTTGCGAAGGAAGCTGTGCTTGCTGCTAGATTCCTTCCAGAGCAACGCAAAGGTCAGTCTCCAACGCCGTATATACTGGGAAGTTAACACTGGTCTGAACAAGACTGAATGTTGTATCTTTCTCATAACACCTTGCTGTGTCTGAGCTGTGGCCATGTTCTTTGTGGCTGCTAAAGGGTCAGCCATCATATTGACATTCAAGGCAACAGGACAACAGGGGAGTGGGAGGACGATTGTTTTCAAGCTTCCTCCAAATGAAGTCACAGAATTGCAGAACCCTTCCGGCTACATCCCATATCACGCAGAATTTGGTTGGATGGTCACCCTTCATGGCAACTGCCATCCTTCAGCTGGATCTAAAGAGGCTACTCTTAGTCCACACGACAGACACTCCTCTTTTCTTTGAAAACTTTGGCTCATCTGTTTCCCTAAGAAAGGGGCCAGCAAACAGCTAGTTTCAGGTTTGAGTTCTGTGTTCCATTAGAAATTCATCATCCCCCAGAAATGCTACTTTAGCCACCCATGCACTAAAATACTACCGCACCTTTCCCTAAGTACAAAGAAGCAATGGTTAATTTTAAGACTATATCTTAGTTAATATATCAAATATGGTATCATTTCAGCATGTAGTCATAAAAATTAATGGAAAAGAAAATATTTTACATTCCTTTTTGTACTGACTCTGAAATCTAGGCTTCTTTGAATTTACGGGACAATCATGATGCAAATTAGCCACGTTTTCTGTTTTCACCACTCACTGCAGTGGGGTTTGAGATACTCTTTCATGTATCTGCATCTGTATCTTTATTGTTTTTTTTCTGTATACCTTTCAACATTAAACAGAATGCTAGGGTTGGGGCGATGGTTCAGTGGGTAAAGCTCTTGTCTGACTATCATGAGAGTGTAAGTTTGAGTTCCCAGATCCACATAAAGATGGTGCAGAAGTGCATCTCTATTCTCCCAGGGTTTCTATGGCAAAACGTGAGGTGCAGACAAAAGGATCCTGGGGTGTTTATAGGCCAGCTAGCCTGTCTTGTTCAGTGCAGAACAACAACAAAAGCCCAAGGAGATCCTGTTACCAGCAACAAGTAGAAGGCAAGGGCCAACACCTGAGGCTGTCCTCAGACATCCGCATGGGCACTCACATACATGAAAACACACACTCTCACTTACATTGTATATACATATCACAAAAAGATTTTTAAAAACAGTGCTAGCTGGCTAATACTATTACCAATTCGTTGTATGTCTTTCTAGACTTCTATACCATGTGCACATAAAAGTACGTATGCATGTAAAGTGGTGGGAACTGTTTCGTGATTTTTTTTCTATTGGATAGCACATTTCACCAGCTTCTGTAAAACATATACTAAAGTCATATGCTTCACAGGGGTCTTCTTTGGTTTTGCTTTAAATGCGTTAAATAGGCCACGATGTCATTCTTCAGTGTCCCAGAGAGGCCCCCATGCTAAAGGCTTGGCCAAGGGCTTGGTTGTTGTGGGGAGGTGGTGAGACCTTCTTGAATTTCAGGTTCAAACCATAACAAGCTGGGAATGTTCCTGTCCGTTGACTCAGTCTTGACATCAGAGATGCTCAAAGGACTGATTTTAGGTTCCAGATAAAGTAGCGAGTAGGAAGTCCTCAAACACAGGATTTGCAGATTAGAAGGACTGTGTGTTTATTAACTGATTGAGCCCTTACTAAACTCCAACCTTGTTGCAGGCATTTAGCGCATCTTAGTTAATATTTATACGCACTTTCAAAGCAGATGAACTTCTTATTCTTTCCTTTTGACAACTCAGCAATATGTACTGGAGTTGGTTTGGGCTAGATACTTATCCAGCTAGCCTACTCCCAGGAACGTGGGGAAATTGACAGTTTTCTATGGGCTGGTGTTCTCAGATAGTCTTGAGATAAAATTATTTCCCTTACAAGTTTTTAGTATATTATGTTAAATTTCCTATTAAAAATATTTATTTTGGGCTGGAGAGATGGCTCAGCAGTTAAGAGCAGTGGCTGCTCTTCCAGAGGACCTGAGTTCAATTTCCAGTAACCAGATGGTGGCTCACAACCATCCATGATGAGATCTGGTGCCCTCTTCTGGCCTGCAGGCAGACGTACAGACAGAAAACTGTATACATAATAAATAAATAAGTTTTTTTAAAAAGAAAAAATATTCATTTTATGTGTATGTGTGCACTCAGTGGTATGTACCTGAATGCATGTATGTGTATCACATGTGTGCAGTGCCTGCAGAGGCCAGAAGAGGGCACTGGGCCCTTAGAACTGGATTTACAGGCAATTATGGGCTGTCCCATGTAGATTCTGGGAACTGAACTCAAATGCTCTTCAGAAGCAGTGAGTACTCTTAACTAGTGCTCTCTCCAGCCGCAGGTCACACTAATGCAAAGTGAGTCTGGAGGGAGGAAGAGAGCAAAGCGCCTGTGACCTGCCTCAGTCAGAGTCTCTGTTACGGATTTTGGTTCATGGTTTTAGACCATCCTGGGGCAGAGGGCAGGATAGCATAGAGTAACTCACTCGTATCATAATAGCCAGTCAGCAGGGAAATGGGGTGGGGACAGACAGATGCACAAAGATCCACGCAGGGATTGCTTCAGGAATACATAGGGTAGAATGTAGCCCCAGGGACATGTTCCCAGTGGTCCTCTTCAGGAATACATAGGGTAGAATGTAGCCCCAGGGACATGTTCCCAGTGGTCCTCTTCAGGAATACATAGGGTAGAATGTAGCCCCAGGGACACGTTCCCAGTGGTCCTCTTCAGGAATACATAGGGTAGAATGTAGCCCCAGGAACACGTTCCCAGTGGTCCTCTTCCTGCAGCTACACTCTCTCTCTCCTGTAGTCTCCACAACTGCCAAAACCAGTGTGAGCAGCTGGGGGCCACGTGAGTCTGCAGGAGCCACTTTATATTCAAACAGTAACAAAAGCCGTCACTAACAAACAGTAAGACCCTTCAGTGAGTAATGTTTACATAATAGTGAGTGTAACCACAGCAGATGTAATTGTGTATTTTTATTTTTGTTGGTGGGGTGCTGTTTCTTCAGACTGAAGTGTGGGTCTTCAGAGTAATTTACATGTACCACTAGAACATCAACAAAGGACATCTGATTGACAGACCGTAATTTATATAGCCGCCCCTTGTCTCTGGGAAATAAAGATAGTTTCTTTCCTCCATGTAATCTGTGCTCTTCGCTCACAGTTTAATGAGCTCTTTGAACTTCAGATGAGGCTATATAGGCCTGCAGATGGAATGGGCATGAAATTGCTCCAGCCTGCCTGTAGCGCATGGCCAGTTCTTAATTGTCTTACTTCTAGAATTCAAGAGACAGGAACCTGCTTAAAATAGTTTAAGCAAGCAAGCAGGTAGGACCTTCCACGACTTTAGGAGACTTTAAGGCTTCCCTTAAATGAGCCATGGGAGAAGTAAAGCAAGGCTGTCTCAGGACTAGAACCAGGATCAGGCTGGTGCCTGGTGCCAGGAGTAGCTTTCAACATGCCCTCTTCCTTGGGCTGTGTAGCTTCTCACATTAGTTCCCTGTGTATTCACTTCATTCCCAGACTGCAGACCACTCCCCTTGGCTTTTCCATTAATGTGGGCAAACACGGTTGTTCCAGCAGAGACCCTCCTTTCCTCACATCTCCTTTAGCACCTGTTGAAGATCTAGAAGTGTTTTTCCTAGTCATTGAAACACCAGTGTGGTTGGCGCTGTCACCTTTGGCTATCCAGTGGCTGTTGAACTGGGATCTTTGATTTTGTTTGAAATGCATATGACTTATTGGGTGTCCTCCGGCCGGGAGAGGGAGCAGTTTTCAGGGAAGCAGAAGGAGTGGCTGGGTGACTAGGTTGGCATCTCCTGATGTGAATTATCTGTGATAGATGATTTTCTTCTCATGTTGGACTTCCCATGACACGAGGAAGATTTTAGAGCCCACCTTCCAAGAATCTACGTGTCATAGATCATGTGCCATAGATCATGTGCCAGCAGGCACCCAGAGCCTAATCTGGGACAGGCTGTTGTAGCATGGTCTTCTGACTTGGTATCACTCGTGTGACCATCCTGACTGCTGTCGCTGTCCCCTGCCCACTGGGGCCTTCTCCTCTAAGGCAGGAGAATGGTCTTACATTCTCACAGTGGAGAGTTTTCCTGGCTGTGAATAGCCTCAGGGGGAACCATTGTGTCTCAAACCCTGACCACGTGGGCCTGACTCTAGAAACTCTCATGCCAACGTGCATTTATAAATAAACAGCCCTTGTCCGACCTTGGGTACGTTAATTCAATTTGTTTCCAGCTCCTCTTATCTGGAATGAGCAACACCAGGCCTTGGGCTACTGGGAGGATTATCTGGGATGCCATTTGAGAAGGTGTTTGCACTGAGCCTGGCTAATGCTGGTGCCATTCTCTTGAAGCCTGGCATCCTGGGTTGTTGAGCGCAGCTCACGTCTGTAAGGCATGGGTCGGAGGCCCATCTCTACCTCCAGGTTAGCAATGGAAAATCACAGGGCATGCCACAGCCTGCTGAGCTCTCTCACTTTCTGTCCTCCCATTTGCATGTCGTCTGTTGCCAGGAAAATGAAACATGGTGATGTTTGAAGCCTTTGGACTTGGGTATTGTTACCGCTGCCCTGCAACTTTGTAGGGAAAATACATGACGACATATATGGCAAGTCTGAAATGTCAGGGGCTGAGTCAGACAGGCACCTTTAGAGGGGAAGGCCTTACCGACATAGTAGCCTTTGTTTTTCTTCAATTAAAACTTACTGAAGAAAATGGGCCTCGGGGGGTGGGTCATCAGGTAAGGTGCTTGAGGACTTGAGTTCAATTCTCAGAACTGTCATTAAAGAAGAATACAGGAGTAATGGCTTATACTTATAGTCCAGTATTGGGGGGGTGGAGTCAGGTGGATCTCTGGGGCTCAGTCTCCTGCCGGTTTAGCCTACTTGGTGAGTTCCAGGCCAGTGAGAGACAGGTAGATAAACAGAGCCTGAGGAACAGCACTCGAGGGGATCCTTTGGTCTCCAAATGTGTTACACACACATGTGCACCCAAATGAGCATGAACACACATGCACAGACACAGAGAGAGAGAGAGAGAGAGAGAGAGAGAGACCCAGAGGAGTTTACGTCACTGTTTTTAGTGAAATGAGTTGAGAGTGTCCTAAAGTGTCCTGTGTGCTCTTTTCACCTTTTGAACGTGCCCTTTATGACGTTGAGTTAAGCATGTCCCCAAATCTTTCCTTCTGGAACTCAGCATGCTGGGGAGTGTGCTTACCCCTACAGTATTTTCCTGTATGGATATGTGTAGCTGACTGGATAAAGCCACCATGCTTCCCTTGCTCGAAGGTGTGGCTTTGGGAATGACTCCCGCGTTCTCCTTACCTGCTGTAGGTAGGAGGTCTTTGTGGCCATGCTTATTTTGGTTTTGCACTTGACAAGATGCAAACCCATTGGGTTAGACTCTAAAAAGTGCCTGAAACCTGTGCTTAATGAGTATGGCTGTTAAGTATGGATGAACCATGCTGTCTCCATGACATTCTATCCCAACGAAGGTCATTCTTTCCTAGAGAAAGCAATTCCTGGATTGAACTGTTTTTGTTTTAGCTACTTTTCTATTGCTGTGATAAAATACTGTGGCCGAAGAAACTTACAGAAGGAAGGCTCTATTTTGGGTTGATGGTTCCAGAGGGCTAAGAGTCCTTTACCATGACCTCAGGGAAGCATGGCAGCAAGCACCAGGCATGGTGGCAGGGATAGCTGGGAGCTTACATCTCAAGCACAAAGCAGGAAGCAGAGAGTGGTCTCATAATGGTGTAAGTCTTTAAACTCTCAAAACTCACCCTCAGTGACACACTTTCTCCAGGAAGGTCAACCTCATAAACCTACCCAGTCAGTGCCACAAGCTGGGGACCAGCTATTCAAATATCTGAGCCTATGGGGGCCATTCTCATCAAACCACCACATAGTTTAATATATTGATGATGGGGATTGTTTGGCTACCTTCCTTCCTTTCTACCTTTCGTCCTCCCTTTCTTTTTAACATGTGATCTTGATAGACAGCCCAAGCTGGCCTCAAACACACAATCCCCCTGCCTCAGCCTCACAGGAGCTGGAATTAGAGCTATATCTATGTGCTACCATTTCTGCTTTAATTGGAAGACTTTTTAGAAATGGTTTCTTTGCATTCTGGAGGTCCTTTGTTTTGGGGGTGTTTAGAGGCCAGACCCAGAAAAGGCTCTAAACAAGGGGGACTCTCTGAGGACTAGAAGTAAGATATCCCTACCTTTTGCTTCTTGGATTCCCCACGCCAAACTGTCCTCAGTTCCCATTGGTTTCTTTTTTGTCGTTTAATCTGTAGGCTACATCCCTCCCATTCCCCTCTGGCCCAAATTTAGCCATTCATGCTCTCGCCTGGTTTCCTGCAAATCTCCCCAATTGCCTCTTGCATACCTACCCCAGATTCATCTTTAAGTAAGATTGCTCCTTTGTGTCTGTCACAGCCCCCGCCACATGCTCTCAATTTACCCCTCATTTATTTTTCCATGAGATAAAACTTTCAAAGTATAATAGACATATTAGAGCCACATATATAATTTAATTTTTTTTAAACTTTTTCTTTTAAAACAAAATGGGTCAGGGGTGGTGGTTCTTACTTATCATTCAAGCACTCCAGCTATGAGGCAGGAGGATTACAAGTTAAGGCAATAATGACACTCTGTCTCAAATTAAAAATAAAAAGGAACCCATGAAATTAATTTTAATAAAATATCTTAAGAAACCCAGTATATCCCAAACTATAACTTAAGACTGTAATTATCATGAGAAATAATCAATGAAATATCCTAGATTTTTTTCCCTCAAATACATAGAGCATTTCTCATGCAGGTGCTGTATTTCTATGGGAAATAGTTTTTCTCTCCTTAGCATTTACAAAATTTATCTGCCTCCCTCTCACCTCAAATCCTTAATGAAGGATGGTCTCAGAGGCGATTCCTGGTGTGGTTACAGGTTGCTAGGCAGCATGGTTAGAAGACATTATGTGGTGTGCCAGGAGGTGGAATATGTCATGCTTTAGGAGGCATTGTTGAAGCCTAGGACAATGCCTGTGGCTGCTCTGAAGGGCCTTATCTATTTAAACAAGGTGAGCCCGTGCCTGGTTGCCATTACCTGAGCTATAGAGTCTCCTGTTTCTAACTTGCCCCAAGTTCCCACCCTTACGATTCCTTGGCTTGAAATCTGTTGCCAGGAGAAGTATGTGGTTTGGAAAGATGCACTTCTGATAATGGCACTTCATTTCAGCCACTGGCCTGCAAGCCCCAAAGGAATGAGTCACAGGAAAGACCAGTTTTCAATGCAGGATGCACTCCCCACTCAGCTTTTTTAATTTTTGTGTCACTGTTTTTGTTTTGTTTTGTTTGAAAAAAATTTTTTTCATAAAATATATTCCATCCTGGTTTCCTCCTCCTTCTCCTCTTTCTCCTCCCAGAGAGTGGGCACCCACCCAACCCCATGCCCTTTCTTTCTCTCTCTTTAAAATAAACATGTATCCCAGACAGTGGTAGTGCACACCTTTAAATTCCAGCACTTGGGAGGTAGAGACAGGCAGATCTCTGAGTTTGAGGTCAGTCTAGTCTACAGAGTGAGTTCCAGGGCTACACAGAGCAACCTGTCTCAAAACAAACAAACAAAACAAAGCAAAACAACCAATCCTAGAACAAACAGGCAAACAAAAGTCAAAGCATAGTAAACAAAAAAGAAGACAACACAAGAAACACACACAGAATCCATAAAAACACAAAATTAGAAACCATAATATATAAACAAAAGGTCAATAAGACAAAAATGCCCAAACAAAGCAATATGAGACAAAAAGTCTACAAAAATACCATTGAGTTCATTTCATGTTGGCCTTCTACTGCTGGGCATGGGGCCTACTCATAAGCCAGTGAGACTCCCTTGGAGAAAACTCATTTTCCCTTTGTCACTAGATAGCTTTTTGGTTAGAGGTGGAAGTTCATGTGCATCTGACCCTCTCAGTGCTGGGATACCATCCTCCTTGAACCTGTGCAGGCCCTGTGTGTGCTGCCACCGTCTCTGTGAGTTCATACGTGCGTCAGTCCTGATGTGTCTGGAAGACACTGTTTCCTTGGAGTCTTCGATCTTTCTGCCTCCTCTCCTTCCCGTGAACCCCGAGGGAGGGGTTTGGTGAAGGCATCCCATTTAGGACTGAATATTCCCAAATCTCTTATTCTCTGTAATTTTCCAGTTATGTGTCTCTGTATTCATTCCCATCTGCAGGAAAAAGCGTCTCTGCTGATGGCTGAGTGAAGCTCTGATCTATGAGTACAGCAGAATGTAGATAGGAGTCATTTTATTGCTGTTTCTTTAGCAGAAAAATAGTATTTGGTTCCCCTAGGCCTATCTAGTCTAGATTCTTGACCACAGGAGCAATGTCAAGCATGGGTTCCACGTTGTAGAGTGGGCCTTAAATCCAGTCGTGGAGTGGTTACTCCCATAGCATTTGTGCCACTATTGCACATGCAGGCAAGGCACTGTTATAGACTGCAGAGTTTGCAGCTGGACTGGTGGTTACTTTTCTAGAGGAAGGTTTTTTGAATGAGGGGATCTTTCAGGGAATTGGCTTCAATGCCAGTAATGAGGGTGAAGCCCTGAGACCTGAAAACTGAGGGGGAATGCTCATCCTTGTGGGTTTGACTAAGACCAGCTCTGCACTAAAGCAGCCTTCTCCATGGAGTATGGTCCCCATCTCTTAACCTGGTGAAGGTGGGTAACCTGTTTATTAAAGCAACATAAGGTTGCCATCATCAGTCTGTGGCCAACTATAGCGTCCAGGTTGGTACCATAAAAGCATTGAGGTTGCAAGCCAATGTATGCGTTTGGAGTCCAATCTTGTGAGAACAACCCCTGAGCAATTTAAGATCACAGACACATCAACAAAAAGTAATGACAGGATAAACTTTTTGAGGGGAAGGGGAATGCTGGGGATCAAACCCAGGCCCTTGAACATGCTAGGCAAGTGGTAAAGCCACCTTTTGTTAAGATGTTCAAGGGCACTAGTGGATTTTCTTAGAGCATGGACTAGCAAATCAATTATGGTCATAGGGGCAAACTTTGGCAAGCCATCTGTTTTTGTAAAGTTTAAATAAAGTTTTATTGGAACACAGCCAGACCAGCTTATTTGCTTATTATCTGGTACAGCAGCAAGCTGAGAGGCTGACCACAGTCTAAATGCCCTAGAATCTTTACTATCTGCCTCTTTCCAGAGATTGTTGACTATGTTTTATAGCCACTTTATATTTTGGCTGAGAGTTTTAGCAGACTCAGCCGACCTAGATTTAAATTCCTTCTCGGCTGTTCTTAGCATGTGCACTTGCCTTTCATTTCCCTCTCACAGAATGAGGCTCACCCCAAGGGTTAAACGAGATGAGGCTGGGAAGTGCTCAACAGAGATTCTGCACTGAGCAAATACCTTAGCCACAGTCATCAAATTAGCAAAAAATAGTGAAGTACAAGAGAGACTCTGTACGTGGGAACTTGAGAATTGAAAATCTATACACAGCACAAAAATCATGCATCAAAAAAGATGCCTCTGAAAAACCCTGAGTAGCCGAGGTAGCACAGTATGTCTCCCTAGCACTTCAGCACTGCTGGGTTTCCCTCCAGCATCTCAACAGGTCACTGTTCCTCCAGACCCAGGAGCCACACTGTGGGCGGGGGGTGGGGGTGGGGGGGAGACTCCACAGAGTAAATATGAGCCGTGTTCACTATGCTGAGATGCTCGCACTGACAGAGGAGACTAAGGAAGATGGTGGGGATAGCAGCATCCCAGCTCCTGTACCACCCTGGGAGGTGGGCATGGCTACCTGATGGGTTAGTCTTCCTCCCAAACCTCCTAAACTACCCCATTTGACCTTGTAAAGTAAGTAGATATCTCTTTTAGAAGAATTAGTAACTGCCTGACGAAGCTACTACAGCTGCGAGATGAGCTCTGTGGGTGATGGACAAGGGCCGCAATGTTTGTATGCATGTGTGCATGTATGAAACTCTACTGGAAATGCGGAGCTGACAGCTAATGTCTATGGGCAACCGTGAGGAGCACCTGCCGCTTATAATTTAACTGCTAGACACCAAGTGGGATTAGAGAGTTATCTGTGTGGATCCCCCAAATACCCAAGATTTAATTGTTCCATTGACATGCATTTACCTGGGAGAAAACCAGTAGTTCATGAGGCAGGACACTACCACATAGGAGATCATGGCTATCCCTGACATGGCAAGCGACACGAATCCCAAGCCACAGAGGATGCAGAGCAGTGAGAGGCCTCACACAGAGATAATCAGTCCTAGGAGGAAAGCGTGGTTAGGAGGTGCCTTCATCAGAAATGCACTGAAACCGAGAGGACCCTGGGCCAGGTATTTAAAATACTGATTTTTGAAGTCAGGAGATTTCCCACTAAAAATTATAATGGCAGAAGTTCCACACCTGGGTAGGCCTCAGTTTCTGGCATCAGCAGGTGGGGCCTCTGGTTGCTTCCATTCACCACTGTTCACAAACTATGTTA
>LOJH01020415.1:21446-33160 GCA_001685095.1 Ellobius talpinus
CTGTATTAAAGGGTCACAGCATTAGGAAGGTTGAGAACCACTGCTCTAAATAAAGCAACAAAAGGCAGCCAAAAAGCTAGAGGGCAGGCACTAGAGGAACTCTTCTTTATTCATTGCTAAGGAAGGAACCCAAAGCCTCACACATGCTAGACCAATGAGCACCCAAGCCGTCTTTCTAGCGCCTCCCATGGCTCTGGCCAGGATCACCTGTGGATCCTTCTCGTGGGCCCAGTTCTGCAGCCGCAGCTCCAAGAGTGTGTCGTAGATGCCCTGGGGGGAATCTGGCTGCACTTCGCTCATGTGCTCCAGGAACGCTTTCAGCTCTCTCGGGTTGTTTGCAAAGATGGGGATGAACTCCTCAGAGTTGGCCTAAGAGGGAGGAAAGAAAGAGATGAGGAAGGGGCTGGAGAGATGGCTCAGAGGTTAAAAGTACTGTCTGCTCTTCCAGAGGTCCTGAGTTCAATCTCCAGCATCCACATGGTGGCTCACAACCATCTATGATGAGATCTGGTGTCCTTTTCTGGTGTGCAGGCAAAACACTGTATACATAATAAATAAATAAATCTTAAAGGAAGGAAGGAAGGAAGGAAGGAAGGAAGGAAGGAAGGAAGGAAGAGGTGAGGTGGCTCAGTGAGCAGACATCTAAAGTCATCCCTGCTACCAAAAACTGTTTACCCAGGTCTCACCCGGAAGCCTGGAGCCTCCTGGTCGCCTCGGCCTTCCGGACTGGACCGATAGTCAGTACACAGTCCTTTCAGCAACTGGGTTGTCTGCTCCGGTATGTGGTGCATGAGGATCTTGCCGTAGCGCTTCATGTTACTCTCTGCCTGCTCAAAAGGCAGCTTACCAATATACTGAAGGGCTTCTTGATAGTTCTGTGGAGGGGTAAAAGGCAAACTAGTGTTCTTCCTGTCTCATGCAGCAGGATGCATTTTCATCATCCCAGTACTTCCTCAAAGTAGCACTTTCCAAAGCAAGAGCCTCACCCACCTCAATGTCCTCTAGCTGGATCTTCAAGTACCACTCATGATGTGCGTGGTTCTTAGCCAGATAGAGGGCATGGGAGTAGTAGCCAGCCTGCCGGAGGACCTTGATGGCTGTCTCCACATCAAAGTGGACTTCACTCTCGCTCTTTGTCTGCCAAAAAGATGTTAAACAAAGTCATTTGCACAGAAGTGGCTGGAGAAGGGAGAACAAGCAGACATCTTTAAGGCATGTTTCTAAAGGGCAAATGCATCTTGGCTTTGAAAACATGATAGCCAGCCTCTTGCAATATCTGCTTGAAAAACCAAAGCTTTCCTCTGTCCCTATCATTAGAAAGACATTTATAGGGCTGGAGAGATGGTTCAGTGGTTAAGACCACTGGCTGTTCTTCCAGAAGACCCAGGTTCAATTCCCAGCACCCACATGGCAGCTCACAGCTATCTGTAACTACAGTTCCAGGAGATCCACCTTCACACAGACAAAACATCAATGCACATAAAATAAAATTAATGTAAAGAAAAGGAAGAAAAAAGAAAAGAAAGACATTTCTAGGGACTGAGAGCTTCTTTAATGGCACTTCCGGGGCTTTAGCACCATGCAATGTTCTAGACAACTAGTAGGAGCAACAGCTCTTCTTCCTGTTTATAGAGGAAAGAGCATTGGTTCCCAAATAAAGCTAGAACGCTGCTTTCCTGTGTCCTGCTGAAAACAGCAAGTCCTGGTAAGCCACTTCAGGTTCAGTGAGGCTTACTAGGAATCATCCCATCCAACACTGCCCTTCACCTTGATAAATTCCTCCAACTTCGAGCTGTCCTTGAGCTTGGTATAGCAGTTCAGAAGCAGGGTGGTATGATCAGCATTAGCTAGCGACTGCCGATGCAGGGTCTGTAGGTAGGCAGTCAAGTTGTGGATGCGCTGGGCATCCAGGAACTTACGGATCACATAGGATGGCTCCAACCTTCCAATGGTTCTAGGGAAACATCAATATCATCAGGGTTAGAGTACTTTGTCAAGTTGGCTGTACAGGGACCACTGCAGACCATGGTAGTGGGTCTTGAGTAGCTCCCTTTTAACAAAGTCAAGGTGGTATCACACACACACAAATACACACAAGCATGGGTTCTGAAATCTAGCTGCCTGTTCTGCATCCAAGCTCCAGTCCCTAGCACAGACTAACCGGATATACTGCTGAACAGCTCCATCATGGTTGCCCTTGCTGTAGAGATGGTCTCCATACTGCATGAAAATTTGAGCTAGTCCATCACTGTCCAGATGTTGACTCTTAGCCAAGTTAATTGCCATCTCAAATAGATTCTTCTTAAATAACATCTAGAAGAAGAGAGATTAGAACATTGGTAGAAGCAGTCCTGAGATTATACCCTCCCAAAACATACCCATAATAGACATAGTAGATAATCCTGGAGCTACAATCTGCCTACAGACTAGACAAAGACCTCAAGGTAACCCCAAGACCAATACCAACATCACCTCACCTCATACAGGTCTCTGTAAACAAGGAGGGCTGGCTTAGGTTTCCAGCCATTACTTCTCTCCAAAGCCACATCCTAGGCCATTTCCTTGTTATCCTATCCTAAGGAAACTGAGTAAGGCTGTGACCCAAAGGAAAGAAAGTCACTGGGCCCAGGGGACCTAAGAAACCCATTCCTGCAATTACTTCTAGATGCTTGTGCCAGCTCTGAGAACCTGATGGCCTTGCCTCCAGTTTGGTCTGTGTGTCCTTCTCCTGCAATGCGTGGACCCGCCCATCCCGCGTCAGCACGTAAAGGGAGCCCCACTCAGCGAGCACATCTACTACATCCTCAAAAACAGCACTGTAGGCTATGAACTTGTTGCACAGGTCATAGATGTTGAGAATTTGCTTGTCAGAGCTCTGGGAATCCCTGTTGGTAAACTCTGACCTGCACAGGAAAGAAAAGCACCACTATTTAGACCACCTCTGTCTCAGTTCCCTTATGGTTCCTTCACGTGACAACTCTGGTGATGCCCCACTCCAATTAGAACAAATCGCCTCTCTGGCCCCTCCACATGCACAACTGTGCGGCCAGCTGTGCAAGACACAGTTCTAGTCTCACCCTTTAGCCTCCTATCATTAATCCTGGCCAACAGAGTAGAAAATTAAAATTCAGATGTCTACTCACTGAACAAAATCATCATCATCATCACCCATGGCCTGGTGTGTTAGACAATGAGCTTGGTACTGAATGAAATAATCCAACAGGGGCTAGCAGAGGGCCCTGCTGATAAAATGCTTGCTTTGCAGCATGAGGACCTCAGTTCAAACTTAGATCTCACCAAAAAAAAAGTACAGGGATTGGAGAGATGGCTCAGCAGTTAAGAACACTTACTACTCTTTCAGAAGTCCCCAGTTCAGTTCCTAGCACCCGTATCAGCTGGCTCACAACCACCTGTAACTCTAGCTCCAGGGAATCGGATGCCTCTGACCTCCTTGAGCACCTGCACACGTATGCACAAAATCCACATAAATCCACACACAAATACATACACATAATTAAAGAAAAAACTTAAAACAACAAGTACAGTGGCACACACTTGGGCTAGGGAGGTGGGTGCAGGCAGATCCTGGGGCCTCACACACTTGGGCTAGGGAGGTGGGTACAGGCAGATCCTGGGGCCTCATACACTTGGACTAGGGAGGTGGGTATGGGCAGATCCTGGGGCCTCACACATTTGGGCTAGGGAAGTGGGTACAGGCAGATCCTGGGGCCTCACTGGTGGCCAACTTGCAGCCTACTATACTTGGTGAGCTCCAGGCCAGTATGAGACTATCTCCAAAATAAATAAAGTGGATTGTGTCTGGGGAATGACACCTAAGGTCTGGCCTCTACACACATGCGTACATACATGCACCTGACACACATGAACATATATACGCACAAAAAAAACCAACAGGAAGTGCTTTCACTATGAAAAAGACCCACTATTCCCTTTTAGTGCTCTATCAACAACAATGACGATGACAAAAAAACTCAAACGAGAAAACTCATGCCTTATACTTCCCAGCACTTTGCAGTTCCTTGTCACTCAATCCTCCGACTCCATCTAACTTACATTAATCAAAGAGCAAAAAAGTCCAATCCTAAGTCCAGATTCCCTGAACCATTATACATTTCCAGAGTATTTTCACAGCAACTGTCTGAGCAAAACCAGATTTTTCAGTAAAAATAGTTAACTGAATCTAGATGGAAGATCAACCTACATAAAACTCAAGTGCCAGACTGGCTGGCTCCAGGCATTGGGGCTTTAAAACTACAATGGTTCTGGGGCACAGGCTAGTCCTCTCCAGTTCCCCTTTCTCTGGTCTTACTTGGGAGAAACCTTCCGGTCTCGGGAGACAATGACAAGGTAGCCTCTGAACCAGTGGACGATGAGCTTATGGCCCTCAAAGGCAAAGCAGGGCCCACGTTCGTCGGGCTGATAGAGGTAGACACACTCATCTCCTGCAACAATGAACTGCAGGTCTTGAGAAGGGTCGCTCAGGGCGGAGCAGCGCAGACCACAACCATGGGTGTCCAACTCCACACGGGGGTAGTCCTTTCCAGAAACTATATAGGACTGCCAAAGGTAAAAAAAAAAAAGTTAGTAGGCTACCTTTGAAGAGGCAGCACCTAAGCCTTCATAAAGACAATTCATTTCTTTTCTTTATTTTGTTTGCCTTTCTTCAAGATAGGGTTTCTCACTGTAGCCCTGATTGTCCTGGAACTTGCTTGGTAGACCAGGCTAGCCTCACAGAGATCCACCTGCCTCTGTCTCCTGAGTGCTGGAATTAAAGGCGTGTGCTACCACGTCAGGCTATAGATAATCCTTTCTACCTTAACTCATTTTCTCCACTTAGCGTTCTGTTTGCCCTCGGCAACCTGCCTTCTCCAGTCACCATTACCTAGCTACTAGATGGATGTATCGGGGGGCCAAGCTCTCTTCCTTTTTATGCTACCACAAGCTATCACTAGAATCACAGGAGTTAAAAAAATGCAACAATCCTTTGCTGTTTTATCAAAAGTGTATTCCTAGTTTGGGGAGGCAGTTCAGTGGCAGTGTGAGCACAGTGAACACGGGGTTCTGGGATTGACCCCTGGTACAAACATTTCCCAAAGGCAGTTCATTGACTGCCTGTAACTCCAGCTGGCCTCTCAAGGCAAATGCACACACATAGCCTACACTTACAGATATACACATAAATAAAAATTTGGTGGAAAATTTTTAAAAATTATTTATGCAGTGGAATACCAGGAACCAGAGAGGTAAAGTCCTTTGTCTGTGCTTAACAATGGAGAATCAAGATATTCTACTACAAGCAGAGTTCTTTTCCTAAGCCTACCTCTTCAACCATCCTACATGAAGAAATAAAATATTAAACTGGGTAAATAATTCAAGGCTCTATGATAAAACTTTAAGAAGCCCACCTCTCCTATTAGTTCCTTACCCTACTGCCCTGAGCTCTGGAGAGACCGTGAACATTATTCCCCTTGAGTGCGACCTTAGTCCTACCTGGACATTTTCAGTTGTCACAACAAACAAGTGGGTGGTCTTCCCCGCTTGGCGGAAGGCCAGTCCAGTAACAGGATAGTTGCCCTTGTGCAAGATCTGGGTCTTGCTATGGCGGTCCCGGGTGATATCTCCCTTGTTCAGAGTCACACTGCCATCTGTGAAACCTGAAGACCAGAAAGCAGTGTTTCAGGGTGGATGAAAAGAGTGGAGACAGAGAAAAAGGCCATCAGTGGCACTCATGAGAAATGACATGCTTTCTCCTGCACCTGCATCTTCTCTAATGGTAATGTGGCAACCTTAGTATCTGTATTCACTGACTCATTTTCACTCTCTTTCTTTTTTTCTTTTCTTTCTTTTTTTTCTTTTTTTTGAGACAATGTTTCTCTATATATCCCTGGCTGTCCTTGAATTTGCTCTGTAGACCAGGCTGGCCTGGGACTCAGAGAACTGCCTGCCTCTGCCTCCCAGTGCTGGGATTAAAGGTGTGCACCACCACACCCAGTCCATTCACTGACTTCGTTTTCAAAGAATAATACTAAATGTCTTCCTATTATAAACTTTAATAAACCTACAAGGCCTTGGGTCAGTACTATGAGAGCACCACACAGGAACTGAAGAAACTGCTTCCAAGACAACGTGTTTAAAAATATAGGAATGGAGTTCTAGGACAGTCAAGGCTACAAAGAAACCCTGTCTCAGGGGAAAAAAGTCTAGGATGTTGGCTTTCCCCTTCATTGCTGCTTACCAATGGCCATAAAGTTGAGATTTTCATGAACCGTCAAACAAGACACCACAGTTGGCTCTGTCCCTGGGATGGCAGGGAAGATCCGAGTGCACAGCGGATTGCCACCATCCCTCTTTTCCAGGTTCCAGATCTTTACCTGGGGACAGACCGCAGACATGCAAGTATTGGTCTCCCTCCAACCAAAACACAGTTTAGGCTTCTGGATCTTCCTTTTCTGGGACTTACCAGGGGGTTAATGCCCTCTTCATCCTCCCCAACTGAGGCCAGAATATTGTGTTGCTTCAGCTGATACAGGTGTGTCACACGTAGTTTGTAGGCCTGGAAGCCTGTAAGATGTAGGGACCGTGGCAGGAACCAGATCTGGCCTTCCATATGTGCAGGGTAGTTAAGAAGCTTCCTTTCCGAGGAGTAACATGTCCCATCCCCACCCTCTTAGCCGTCGTTGCATTTTCTATGCTTTAAGTTACCTGCAGACAACCATGCTCTGAAAGTATTACTACAGTAGATGAGGAATTAAAATATTTTATGGGGAAAAAAAAGTTAGAATTGAGGCCAGCCTGGTCTACAGGTGGGTTCCAAGACAGCCAGAGCCACACAGAGAAACGCTGTCTTGAAAATACAAAAACAAAGACAAAAAGAAAGAAAACACACACACCTTAAGAGAAATCACATTCACATAACTTCAAATTATAGGATACTATTACTCTGTCTTAGTATTATCGTTGCTAATCTCTTGTCGAGCTTAAGTTAGAAATAAAAGGTATAGTCAATATGTGTTTTCACTGATATAACCATTTTGAATTTACCATGCTACAAAAGTGACATGTAGTAGAAACCCTACTTTGGAGGGCTGAGGGGCAAAGCAGTTGAGAAGGCGGCATACTTTGATTTGTAAGCCTTTCCTGGGCTAGTAATATAGGTAAAATGCTTTCTTTGAGGTCATCCCCTAATCCCAGGGCTCTGGTGACAAACATGGGCGGATTTCTGTGAGTTCAAGGCTAGCCAACCTTGAAATGAAACCCTGTCCAACAATTAAAAAAAAAGATACTCTCTTATGGTGCTGAGCAGGTCTAACTTCCTGTCAGCAATGGAGTCAGGAGGGAAAATTGATAAAGTACCATGTACCGTATTGCTATTTACACTGGTAGACTAGGAATGCTAAACGCATTTTTGGTTTGTAATACTTTCCATTTATGATGGATTTCCCCTAGATGTAACCCCATCATAAGTTGAGGAACATCTCTACAGGAAAAAGTAGTACCCACGTCACTTGTCACAACCTGTGGCTTCAGAGGTCACCTGAAAGCTGACTGTACTTACAACAGAATCTAGATATCAATGAACGTGCACATAACCTCTTTAAAAACTCCAAGGCCTTTCCCCCAAATAGCCTGTGGAAAAAGCAAACAAGCTCCTTGTCTCATCTGTCTCCTTTCCTACAGTATCAGTCAGGACAGCCAACACCCTATACACACATCTTTTAAAGGCAAGTAGCATCTGCTTGGGAGGGGACTGATCTGAACCTTGTCAAATTGGCATTAACAACCGTTTCAACAGAAAAAGAAACTGAAGCGAAGGTTGAATGACTTGCCCAGAACTGCTCGGTTGACAATTTAGAAAATGGACTTCCTTCTTTCTCCCAGCGGACCACAGAAGAGGTCTGGGCTCGGATCTAACTGCGAGGGCACAAAGCCCCACAGACAGATTCCATTCCAGGTGGAGGAATCTCTTCGGGCTTCCACGGAGGAAAGGGACAACTCCACGAGAAGGATATCTCCAAAGACCAGGCTCCCGCGGCCAGAGTCGCAGACAGTGATGCCAGGAGGGAGGCAAAGGAACTTGGAAGCAGAGGATCCAGAGGCCGGCGCGGCCCCAGGAGCGGCCCCATCGTTACCCAGAGGCTCCTTCACCAGCTCCTTCTCGAAGAAGACGAAGCGCCGCCACTGCAGGTAGGCCGCCATCTTGGCCGAGGGCCCCCGCCTCCGGAGCGACGTCACGTGAAAAGCACAGGTGAGTCATGTGAGGGGCATCCTCCGGGGGCATGCGCATACAGTAGGCGGGGCCTGCTTCGCAAAGCTCCGGGGGTGGAGCTTGCTCGGTAGCGCCCTAGTGCTTTTACTTGGAGGATCTTTCATCTCTGCGTTGTTTTCCCCTTCCGGCGAGTGGTGGTGCGTTTCGAGGCCAGCATACCCTCCACAGCGAGACCGTGTCTCGAAACTAAAATACTCAGCTCTGTTCGGTGTCGCTGTGCAAATGGTAATGTTTTGGAAAACTGTCTAATACATCAGCTTTTTAATGTTGAATAGAGCTGAAATTAAATGCCGCCTTTTAAGAAGTGGTTAAAAAACAGCCTGATGAAATTCAAAGCTTTTTTTGATATATAAAACTTTACAAATGGATCTATTCCATTAATAGGCAACTAGACGGATAGTATGTGATTTATGTGCAATTCTCTTTAGTAAATACATCCCTGTATACCAATCAGAAATCTTATTTCAACAAAGGAAGTTTTGAGTTTGGTTTTGTTGTTGTTTTTTGGCAGTGGTGCGGGGGTGGGGTAGCGGACTAATCAATAAAATGCTCAGCTACTAATGGTTCTTGATGAAGGTTGTCACACATTTTGCGTTGTAGCTTGCTGTGCCTAAGTGGGTTACATTTTTAACCTGTCAGAAATATTTTAGGTCAGAAATGAAAGCAGGTGTCCAAAACAGGTTTTTCAACTGCTGGAAAGGAGAAATAGCAGTTTGTGTCTGCCACTGACATGTTCTGAACCAACCTTGTGTTGTGTATTTGTGCATCTATCAGAGTATGGAGCACCTGATACATTCAAAGCCTGTTCATTGAGATGGGAATTACTGATGAAACAGAATCTCCCAAGGCAGTGTTAACTTTCTCACTCTTTCTATAGAGGCAGGATGTGGGGCAGGGGACAGTAGCAAATACCAGGGGGTGGTCGTTTTCAGAACAGAGTGTTTTAATAACCGGTAAGTCGAGGTATTCCATGGCTGTTCTAGCATTGCTGACTAAACCAGCTGTGTAGAGACAACTCTGTGTCCTGTTGGTGTGCCAGAGGGAACCAGAGAAGCGCTGTGAGGAATGTGATAATGTTCACCAGGATTGATCTAATTAATTTAGTCGTCTAAGCAGATGTCCCCTTCTCTCATCATTCCATGTGTGACCCTCCTATAGTACGTTTAGTTGAAGGCCCTGACCTTCCAGGACAGAGAAGAACCATTTCTCAGATCAAGCATATGCGTAGCTGAGCTACCTACTAGACCCTCCAAACATGCTCTCAAGAAGTATTGTGATTCCAGGACAGCGGGGGGGGGCCACACAGTGAGACTCTGTCTTAAAACAAAACAACCTAAACAGAAGAGAGCAGCACACGGCAAAGCATACCTGCCTGTGTTCCTGCTCCTGAAGTCTTTCTCTTTCCGATGTCTGGATCTGGCCCTGCCAGTGCCTTTAGGGTCCTACAGGGAAGTGACACCAAGGCAAAGGTGGCCCTGCCAGCATGACCTACAGCACCTCTTTATACTACTTTGCTTTTCACTTCTCACAAATATATTTTCAGCGCTCCCCATTCCTAGCATTATACCAAATTCCCAAATGGTAAATGAGCAAAATGTGACCTTTGACCACCAACCACCCTAGGGAAGAGGCTTTAAAAACAACTGACAAGAGCCAGGGTTGGTGGCTCACGCCTGTAGTTTGGAAGGCTAGGGCAGGAAGATCGCCATGAGTTCAAGGCTAGCCTAAGAGACTCTGTCTCAAAACAAAACAAAACAAAAAAAAAGACTCAGCAGTAAGCAGCCCTCAGTTTCATGTAGCAAATTATACCTAACAGTGTTTTTTGCTTTTCATAGAGTCTTGTAGCACCCAGCTGCAAAAAGAGGTATAATTATCCTAGGGGAGAAATGATGCTCTGGCCAAAAACATCAAAGTTATTTGAAAATGAAACATGAGTTCTTGGTTTTCTTGATCTTTAATTAGACAGTTTTCTGGGGCATGAGGCTAAGGTGCACTTGTCAAAACACACACCAGGGTTAGTCCATCAGTTCTGCTTTTCTAACCTAGTAACTTGATCAGGTGAAGAAGACAAACAGGTCGTGTACAGATTCCCTTACAGTTTTGAATACTGAGAACTCTGGTTCTGAAGGAATTCAAGAATCAAACAAACTTTAAAATTTTTTATTATATTATTTTGTGTATGGGTGTTGTCTGCATGTATGTGTACTGTGTTCCTGAGGTAACCACAAAAGCCAGAAGAATGTGCTAGATCTCCTGGATATAGACTTACAGACAGTTGTGAGCCACTATGTGGGTGCTGGGACTCAAACCCAGGTCCTCTTGAAAAGAAGTCACTTCTGACTTCTGAGGTCACTAGAAACACATGTGGTGCACAAACATATATGCAAGAAAAACATATTCATATACACAAAATGAAATAAATAAATCTAAAATATATTTTTAAATAGTTTAAAAGGCTAGAGATTGGCTGGGCTGTGGTGGCTCATACCTTTAATCTTAGCACTTGGGAGGCAGAGGCACTTGATCTCTGTGAGTTCAAGGCCAGCCTGGTCTGCAATAGCTAATTTTGAGACAGGCTCCAAAGCTACAGAGAAAACCCTGTCTTGAAAATCAAACAAACAAACAAAAGGTTAGAGATGTATCTTTGTGGTGGAACTCTTATCTTGTATGGAACTAGCACTGTTTTCAACCCTTAATGCTGGGGTTAGGAAAGGAATTTAGAGAAGTCAATATAATTCCACCAGGTGGTGGTGGTGCATGCCTCTAACCCCAGCACTCCGGAGGCAGAGGCAGGCAGAGCAATATGAGTTCGAGGCCAGCTTGGTCTACAAAGTGAGTCCTGGGACAGCCAGGACTGTTACACAGAGAAACACTGTCTCAAAAAAATAAGAAAAGTCTTGGTGGTGGTGGCACACACCTTTAATTCCAGCATTTGGGAGGCAGAAGGAGGCAGATTTCTGTGAGTTTGAGGTCAGTCTAGTCTACAAAGTCAGTTCTAGGATAGTCAGAGCTACACAGAGAGACTGTCTCGAAAAAGCAAAAAACAGAACAAAACACAACAAAAAACAAGAAAGAAGAAATGGGGGGGAGCTAGAGCTGTGGTTCTCAACCTTCCTAATGCTGTGACCCTTTAATACAGTTCCTAATGTTATGGTGACCCCTATCTATAAAATTATTTCATTGCTACTTTATAACTGTAATTTTGCTACTGTTACGATTTGTAATGTAAATATCTGGCATGCAGAATATATGATATGTGACCCCTGTGGGATTATACCCCACAGGTTGAAAACCATTAAGCTAGCAAGATGACTCAGCAACTAAGAGCTCTTGTTTTTTTTTAGGCCATTAGATGATGGGGTTTTTTGTATATAACTTTTTTAATTAAAAATTTCCACCTCCTCCCCTCCTCCCATTTCCCTCCCCC
>LOJH01020416.1:5321-20761 GCA_001685095.1 Ellobius talpinus
TCTTTCTTTCTCTCTCTCTTTCTCTCTCTCTCCTTCCTTCCTTCCTTTCTTCTTTCTTTCTTCCTTTCTTTTTTTTATTTTGAAAGGGGCACAATCTCGCTAAAGATGACTGGGAGCAAACTCTCTGCTATATTGTTTCAGCCTCCCCTATGCTTCCCCAGGGACTGTCTGCAGACTGGGGGATCAAGGAAGGGGAGTGGTGAAAGTAGAGGTTTTTCCAAAGGTCCCTGGTGGCTGCAATAAGCCCAGGAAGGGACGAGGGAGAAAGGCCAGCCTTCTTAGAAAGCCAGTGAGGATTGTTTTTAAATGCTGTTGGTGTGGAAAGCGGAGATACAAGGAGCTGTAGGTGTACGTGGAATGAAGAGGGCTGGTGAGGAATCGGAAGAGCGGAAGTGGAGCTGCGGACATGCTAGGCACCCCTTGAAGTTTCTCAAGCAGATCTGAGTAAAGATTGGAGTGGCTTTTAATTACTTTTGGAAGCTGGATGTAAAACTTTGATGTAAAACCGCACCACAATTGGTCACTTGAATCTCTAGGACTTAATAGGGTTACAAAAGAGAAACGAGGGCCACTTCAAACCAAATTGGATTTTTTTAAAGCACAGAAAATATTTATGATAATAAAATTTTAAAACCCAAACACATAACATAATCTATATCATAATTATGCCTTTGGGTTTTTTGATGCAAGAATAAATATTTTGTCTCTCCAGGAACTCAAAAACACTTATTTAAAGCTGGCTATGTATTATCCATTAAACCCAAGTGGATTTCACTGGTATGGACTTTTCTTCCCAGGGTTTGATGAGTCTGAAAGTGACCCTCATGCTCTAAGGGAAGCATTATCCCTCCTGGGCCATCGCCTGCCCATAAAGTGAAGTATCAGCCATAGTTACAGGTGGCAGGCCTGGAGTTTTCTGTCTCTTACAGGTGGAGGCGGTCATGGAAGAGCTGAGTCTGAGCCATGTGGCAGACCAAATAATTGGCAATTATAATTTTGGGGGAATTTCCAGTGGCGAGCGGCGCCGAGTCTCTATTGCAGCCCAGCTCCTTCAGGACCCTAGTAAGTGGGACACAGACCTGCTCCCAGGTTCTCCCAGGGTATCCTCCATGTGCCTGAGGCGCCTCCTTATCTTCTACATGTTTGAGGACTTTCTTCACAGTCCCCAGGGAGAAAAGGTTTGAGCAGGATTGAAATCTCTGACGTTCCCAAACCAGAGACCCTAGTTTTGGGAACTGCTATGTAGTTTATTTCCTGATGAGAGTCTCATTTGCGGGGACAGTCCTCAGCTTATCACAGTTTACCCCCACAGTGAGGTGAATGTGATACACACTCGACAGTACTTTGAATTTAAATCTTTTCTCAGACTAATGAGAAATGGTAGCACCTTCTGTCATGATGCTGGGCAGCAGCAGTGAGCCACACTCCTGATTGGCCTTGCGGGGTACACAACTGGTCCTACAGTGTGCTGTGTTACCAAGCTATGGTGCTCAGTAGGTTAGGTGTATCAAATGCATCTTCAGCCTATACCATGTTTTACTTACCCATGGGGTTATACTGGGTTACTATGACAAGGGCATTTGCACTGACCATCTCCTAAGAGTATCCCATTTGTGTTATCCTGTCTCCAGGTGTGCTCCAGAACCTTCCATGACTATGAGGCCCACCTTGTCTACCCTAACTTATGAGGGCAGCTCCATTGTGCCCTGTAGGGAAGGCCAGTGAGTTCTGGTATTACTAGGAGTGTTTATGCCATGGGGAAGTGTTTATGAGTTGGCACAATGTATACGCCATGGGGAAGGCACTACGAAATGAGGCGGCCAGTCCCCTGTCTCCTTCTACTTGGTTTGGTTATTCTCCCAACTTGACAAAACTCACCACGTATATGCACCCTGGTGAGGGCATTTTGTACCTGAACTCTTTCTTCACCCCATGGTAGGACAAGCCTGCCTCTTCAAATCGATGCTTGGTCACAAGATGCTAAGGGGCCCTTGTCACTTTCTGGGTAGACACAAGCTACAGTTAAACTTCTAAAGAACCCGACCAACGCCTGCCCATCTACCCTCCACCTCAGACGCTGTTTCATTTATTCTTCTGCTGAGCACAGACCCCATTAGTCCTGGATCATGTCCTGATAGAAAATAAGACTGGGTAAGATAATTGCTAGCTAGTCTACTTAGCCTCCCCCAAAGGCTGCCTGCTAACCCTGTTTTCTGCCAGTGTCCCCTGCATGGAGCCCAAGTAGTCCAGAGTACAAAGAGGCCTGATCTGGTCGCTGTCCTGTCTCCAGGTGTGCTCCAGAGCTGAGAACTAGGCCCTCCCAGGTCAGGTTCTATTTCCTGGGCTCAGGCTAAAAGCCCGTTTCCATGCAGCTACTTCTTGTCACAGTTTGCTACAACAGCTCCATGGAAGGCTGCTCAGAACACTGAGTTTTGAGCACAGAGCATGCTGGGTAGTGGTTCCGACGTCTGACCCTTCTTTGCCGGCAGAGGTCATGATGTTTGATGAGCCAACCACAGGACTGGACTGCATGACTGCAAATCAGATTGTCCTCCTGCTAGCTGAGCTGGCTCGAAAGGACCGCATCGTGATTGTCACCATCCACCAGCCTCGCTCTGAGCTCTTCCAAGTAAGGGGATGCCCGTTTCTCGTACTGCTCAACTCAAGAGAAGTAGGTATGATGTCTTGAACCAGGAATAACAGGGCAGGGTAACAAGCATGGACCAGTGATTGAAAAAGCAAGGGGCCCGGTTTACCTAGTGCACTCCGAGACTCTTCTATATACTAGCTCATTTGGTCCACAATCATTTAGTCCACAAAGCAATCCTGGGGCCAGGGATCCACATATACATACACTTAACAGAAGAGAAGAATATAACTTAGAAATGACTCAAAATGGAGCCAATAGCACACTGTTGGTAAAACGCTGTCAGTGGCAGCTTGAGGAAGATGACTCAGTTAGTAATGTGCTTCTTTATGAGTTTGGATTTCCCATGCCCATAAAAGCTGGGCAGAGAAGCACATGCCTGTAATCACAGTGCTGGGGAGGCAGAGACAAGAGGATCTCTGGGGCTTGCTGGCTACCAAGAGTGCCAGGTTCACTGAGAGATGCTGTCTCAAAAGTAAGGAGAACAACTGAGGAAGACACACACACACACTCACACACAGGGACCTGCCTGGCAATGTGGCTGGCATCATGGCCCATTTAGCTACCAAAGCTCTATTTTGTCACAAAAATCATAGATTTTATATCCAAAAGAAGCTCCATTTGATCCCCAGTATCCTTTTAGCTATCCACGATTTGTTGGTTTCCTATAGACGAGGATCTAATATTTCAAACACAGCCAATACACATAACACCTCTGGTTGCTCAAGGCCACTCTCAGTGGTTTTTCTCTGCCCAAATGTGATGCTAGGCCCAGCGCCATAGAGCGATATTCACCATGCAGAGAGGTAACCTAGGCTGGGAACCAGAGGGATGTCTTCCCTTGTCTCCAGTGGATGCGCGCGCGTGTGCGCGCGCGCGCGCGCACACACACACACACACACATATGGACACAGGGCAGGGTAACAGAGGACTAACTGGCTGCTTGGAAGTGTATTTCCCTTAAGGACATGGTTACCCGAGCACACACTAACCCCGTCTGCTGTCCAATCAGCACTTCGACAAAATTGCCATCTTGACTTACGGAGAGTTGGTGTTCTGTGGCATGCCAGAGGAAATGCTTGATTTCTTCAATAGCTGTGGTTACCCATGTCCTGAGCATTCCAACCCCTTTGACTTCTACAGTAAGTGCTTTTAATGTTCACCAGCATGGCTGTTTAAAAGTCATTTTTAGGTTTTAATTATTTATGTATTTCTGTGTGTGCTGTGGTCTACATGTGAAGGTCAGAGGACAGCCCTGAAGAAATCAGGTCTCTCCTTCCACCACGTAGATCCTAGGGATCAAAGTCAGGTCATTAGACTTGGTGGCAAGCGCCTTTACCTGTTGAACCATTTCTCCAGCCCTAAATCTTCCTCATCTTTGATTTCCGTGATACTGACCCTTCCAGGTTTTTATTTTTGTTTTTGCTTTTTTTGTTTTGATGTCTTTATTTTTCAAGGAGTTAATTTGGCAAGTCAATTAACTTGCCCCCAGTGATTTACCAGAGAATAAAATGGGACTTCTCTCTCAGACTCTGACAAAGTTGAGTTTCTGAATTCTCCCAGGCAGTTGTTACGGGATTCTCATTGCCTCTCTGGGTAGCTGTAGACATTTTAATGCAGCAGGTGGTCATTAAGAGAGGAGCTTCTCTGCTGGGATAGGAACAGAACAATTGATGAGTCAGGTATCGTGATCCATTCAGTGAGTGCATGCGTGCATGTGTGTGTTTGTGTGTTTGCATGCGCATGTGTGTGTGGTGTGTGTGCATGCACATAAGTGTGTGTTTGGTTTGTGTGTGTGCATGCATGTGTGGTGTGTGTGTGTATTTAGAAACACATGGGTCATATATTTTGGTGAAAACTTTTAGTGGACTTGACGTCAGTGGATACCCAGAGCAGAGAGCGAGAAATAGAAACCTACAAGCGAGTCCAGATGCTCGAATCTGCCTTCAAAGAATCGGCAATCTGTCACAAAATCCTGGAGAATATTGAAAGAACGAAACACCTGAAAACCTTACCCATGATTCCTTTCAAAACAAAAGATCCTCCTGGAATGCTCTGTAAGCTGGGTGTCCTCTTGAGGTAAGAGCCTGGGAAATACAGCCAAGGCCCATTTTAGGTCTTTATAGACATTTACCAATAATGAAATAAAAGGAATTAAAACAGGCTTGTTTGGTTTTCAGGCGAGTAACGAGAAACTTAATGAGAAACAAGCAGGCGGTGATTATGCGTCTTGTTCAGAATCTGATCATGGGTCTGTTCCTCATTTTCTACCTTCTTGGGGTCCAGAACAACGTACTAAAGGGTGCTATCCAGGACCGTGTGGGGCTGCTGTACCAGCTTGTAGGCTCCACCCCGTATACCGGCATGCTCAACGCTGTGAATCTGTGTAAGTGTGGGAGGTACATCTCTTTCCCCCAAAATTCATCTGCTCCAGCTGTTACCTTCCAAAAGCTCACCATTATAAAGGTATTTCTCTAAGCTAAAACTTGCCCCATCCCTGGATTCCCCAGGGAAAGGTAATTAACAGTAGGATCACCTTAATGCAAGTAGCTCATTAAGTGGACACCCCTGAGGGTTGAAGCACCCAGAAAATATCAAAGTGATGCAGCATTGATGGTGTAGAATTTGGAAAGAGCTTTTCAGAAGTTCACATCCTAGGATGTTCAGTTCGTGTGATCCAAGCTACCAAGTGTGATTCTGTTTTGGAAGAGCCAGCACCTAGTTTTTCAACCCAATGGGAACCCTGAAGCAGCACTGGACTGCCTGGTGCTTCAGTTTGCTTCAGGAAAATAGGCTTGGAGGAATTTCTGAAATGGAATACCAGCCACAGGGAAGAGGGGAGAACAGCATTTGGAAAGCCAGTCCTAGACGGGCACGAGGGGCAGTGAGAAGTCTCTGTCTTTCCCAGGCTTTTCTGGCATCTGGGAACCAAAGATGAATAAAGGCTGCTGTGGGAACCAATATCCTACACAGGAGGACACAGGGCCTCAAGTCACCCACTTGTGCCCCTCTCTGCTTTATTACTTTCCAGAGAAGAAAGTAAAGTGTGGGGTCTTTGCTACCGCACTGACCCCTAGGTAATGTGAGAATTTTGAGGTGGGAGGGTTTATTATTCCATGATTATGGAGCCTGCCAGGCTGCCTTCTTGACCCAGCCCCGGTAGACCTCAAGTTAGCGTGGGTGGCCTTTCCTCCCTCAGTGGTGTGGTGACTGACTGTTTTTGAAACATGCCTTCTATGCCAGTTCCCATGCTGAGAGCTGTCAGTGACCGGGAAAGTCAGGATGGCCTGTATCAGAAGTGGCAGATGCTGCTGGCCTACGTACTGCACGCGCTCCCCTTCAGCATCGTTGCCACGCTGCTTTTCAGCAGTGTGTGCTACTGGTAAGGTGGTGTTCAGGGGCACTGAGTTCACCTGGGCCGGGCCCCCCATGGAGGGCTGATGGAAGACAGCTGCAGGGCGAACTGCTCCATCCGTGTCTAGTGCAATGAACTTTCAACGTGTGTATTTTGTTACAAAGAACCCCGCTGAGTGCTGCATGGGACCCAAGAGCAGGCCAGCGAGACTTATGCCAGGGAACAAGTCCCATGGTCTGAGGGTCTGGGCTAGAGAAGAGTGCTCACAAGGAGCTGGGACACGGGGACAGGACGCAGGTTGCCTTCCCAGGCTACAGCAGCCCCAGCAGCCTGAAGTTTTGCTTACAGACCGGGAATGGGAGCTGAGTTTTCTTCCTGAGAATGGAGAAGAGAATGAAATTGGGAAACTGAGAGAGGAAGTAACTTAGAGATTTATGACAGTTGTGATGGACTTGCCACTGGACCCCGAGACGTAAAGAGAAAGCTTTAGCGGATCTCAAACCCGCTATGTCACCATGGCGGAGTGGAAGAGCAGATCCAGGTGGTACAGCAATATGCTGTGCTCACTTCTGCTCCCTGCGGTGAGCAGGACTTTGAGGAGGAGAACAGTGCAGAAGTGGGCAAGGATCCGAGTCAGAGAGGGCTGGAGACATGGGGCAGGAGGGCATTCATGAAAACTTCAGTACGTTTTTGGAAGTGGAAGATTCTGAGCACTACTGAGGGTAAGGCACAGCATGTGACTAAGGTTAGGAGACAGGGCCACTGACCAGGAGACATTTCTGTGGATGGCCTATCAAGAAAGCTAAAAGACAGTGCGGGGGGAAATTGGAGTGGAAGGATGATCCTTGTCCTCATATGATAAAATCATCAAAGGTGACAGAATGTTTGTAAAAACCACAAGGCTATGAATTGAGAAAAAAAATTCACATAACTAAAAAACATGGTGAACTGGGTGGTGATAGCACAGCACCCTGGTTAATCCCAGCACTCGGGAGGCAGAGGCAGGAGGATCTCTGTGAGTTCGAGGCCAGCCTGGTATAGAGTGAGTTCCAGGATAGCCAAGGCTACACAGAGAAACTGTCTCAAAAAACAAAAACAAAAACAAAACAAAATAGGGAGATTTGAGCAAGAGGAAAGGGAGCCTCCAAGACTGACTGGGAGGGCATAGACAATAAATTGGTCTACAAATGGACTGATGGACCCGCAAGTCTAATGAGAGTTTAAGACACACTATTGATGGTGAGAACAATTTGCTGAAAGACATTTATAAGAAAAACGCACAGATACAAATTAGCTTGTTACAAGGACATGAAGGTCAAATCAAGGCTCTGAGAATAAAAGACACTAGTGAGATTGAGTGGGAAGGAAATGCACGAGGACAAGGCAGTGAGTGATTTCACACCAGCAATAATCCTACCAAGTAGGGATGGGTTTGGGGCAGCCCAGTGGGTGAGCCCTCAGCATTAGGGTAGGAATGGCAGGTAGAACACAGTTATTAATGAAGAGACCCAGAGAGTTCAACAGCCTTACATCTGCCAGCCTGTATGACTGTTGTCTAAGCAATTTAATATTTTGCCACGAGAGCTAAAGACGTTCTAACAGGCAATTCACACTGAGTTGAAGTCAATGGAAACAACCGTGGTAATAAGGGGGCTCAAATGTCGGCTTTGTTCCAAAAGAGGACTGAGAAAGGGGAATGCGGCTTGCCCTGCTAATTCCACCTCCCACTAGCCAGCAAGGATTTATTCACAGGAGGCAAGTATAGTCTTTTTCTTAACTGATGTGCATGGAGAGAAAACTAAAGACCCGTGTTTTTCTAGGACTCTGGGCTTGTATCCCGAGGTCGCCAGATTTGGGTACTTCTCTGTTGCTCTCCTGGCCCCCCACTTAATTGGAGAATTTCTAACTCTCGTGCTGCTTGGGATGGTTCAAAACCCCAATATTGTCAACAGTATAGTGGCTCTGCTGAGCATTTCTGGGCTGCTTATTGGATCTGGACTTATCAGGTAAGGAGAAATGATTCAAAAGATTCAGTCTGGCATGGTTTGTGGTCGAGGATCATCTAATAATGGCTTCCATAAAGCAAACCCAGAGAGCTAAGTTATCTATCACCTTGTAGTTGGGGTGCTTCTATGGCTTGTCAACTTTATTGTTTTAGACCTTGAACTGCTCACTGTTTGTTAATACGATGTCTTTTTATTGGATATCAGGACACAACAAGATAAGCATATTATTGATGTGACGCACATGTAGCAAGCTAATAAAACAAGAAAAGGAAACCAATCTAGATTCTCTAAGAAAACTCACAGCTCAACTTATAGCCAGTGTGCACATTAGCTCCTATCTAACTGGTAAACATGAGTCTTTATTCCAGTTCTCAATTCTCATTTTAAAACATTTATTTTTATTTGAGGTATATGTGTGTCTTCATGTATGTATGTGAACCATGTATGTATTGGAGCCTATTGAGACCAGAAGAGGGCATAGGATCCTCTGAAACTGGAGTTATAGGGTTGTGAGCCACCATGTGGATGGTGAGAACTAAATCCAGGTCCTCTCCCAGAGCAACCAGTGTCCCTAACTGCTAAGCCATCTCTTTAGAATCCCCTTCTCTGATAAAGGGAATGGGGCTTGCCCTGCTAGTCCACTCTCCCACTAGCCAGCAGAAGGGGAAAGTACAGTCCTCTGGAGTTAAAGTTAGTTAGATGAGGAAAGCACCATAGACAAAGTACTAGTCCAGAAAGAATGAGGACTAGTGGACATGTGCAACACTATCCTTGGGTGATATTTAATTCTTTATCACATTTTATTTTATAAATTTTCCTTTATATATCATTTTGTAACCAAGAACATACACCCATACAACACATACTTTTTAAATTTAGTAGCAAAAAAGGGTCAAAAAATTTAGAGAGTAAAATCTGTCCAGGCAATACTACACGTGGGCTCCAGTTAGTAAAGCACAAGCCCAAGGGGACATGATGGCTTTGTGAGGTGGCTCAGGGGGAAAGGGCTTGCTATGAAGCATGGGGACCTGAGTTGGGGTTCCCTTCACCCACATAAAAGTTACGCATGGCCTGTAGCCCCAGCACTTAGGATAGGGTATGCAGAGACAGGAGGACTGTTGGAACCAGCCTACCCCCCGCCAATCACAACCTTCAGGCTCAGTAGGAGACTCTGTCTCGTAGGAATAGAATAGAGAGACAGAAAAGAACACATGGCATCCTCCTCTGGCCTCCCAATATGTGCTCAGGGGTGCACACACATGAGCAAGCACATACGTGTACACACACACACAGGTCGCACATACAACAAAGTCAAGGAAGAAACATCAAGAAGAGTGAGCATCTATTTAAATGTAATTCCATTTATGTGAGAGTTGGAGGAACTTGTTTTCAAGTAAGAAAGTCAGCTTGGGCACGGCTGCTCGGGGCTCACCCCCAGGAGGCTCACACTGCACATGCTCCGTGGAGAGGGCTGATCCTGGGCTGAAAGCCTCCTCTATTGCCTCGCTGCCATCTGACGGAGAACAAGTCACTTTTTTTTCTGTCAAAACTTGTTTCCTCGTTTATAAAATCTTGAGATAAAAAGCTACCTCTTCAGGTCATGGGGTCAATGGGAGGACCAGCCTGAAAGCATGCTATGAGCTGTCCACACTAGAGCATATAAGGGCGAGCTACCACTGAGCAAAGCGAGCTGTTTCCATCCATGAAGGACAGCCTTTCTATTACACTCTATTTGTCTCTGCTGCTGAAGTGGGTTGGTGACATCTCTGAAAATGGTGTGAGTCAGTCCAGAGGATCAGGATCAGGCCAGTAAGGTAGACCTAAGGGTGAGTGACAGCTCCTCTTTCATATGTTCAGATCTTTAGTGTGCTGGTCAGTCTGGCGCTACTTGGTTTTGGGGGAAAGGGGATGATTGCTCTTTAAAGGGATACCATGGCCATCATTGGCAAACACTCTCATGTTCTTGGCAAAACCTCCACGTAGCAAGACTGCGCAGACAGGCATCTGTCAGTAAACAACCCATGGCTCCTCCCTCTTGAAAGCAAGCCAATACTTCTGTGATGGAGTCTTGTGCCTTCTGCTTTGTTTCCCTGACACCTGTACAGAACCTGCCTTCTGGCCCCAGGGCTGAAGATGCTCTTTCTGAAGCACGCCCCCTGTCCCAGCTGCACACATGGATGTGCGCATGTACACACACACACATACACACACACACAGAGAGAGACCACCTTGCATTGCATCCTTTCTCCGTATTTAAGACCACAGTCTTGAGAGCAGTAGCATGTCTCATCAGCACAGTCTTCCTCAGGGGCCAGCCCATGACATAGAGCCAAGCAAGTGTGTAACACATCATTTATTGGGTTGAGCGGATAAATGAATGACTTTCCATGGGTTGCCACACAGGGCCCAGGCACTGGCCATGTTGGTTTCCTTTCTGGCATCAAGCATAAGTGCAGGTGGAGCATATGTCTTGGGGTTAGCCCGGTGCACAGGGGACATAAAGGCATGCACTTCTGACCTCAGAGCAGCAGCGCGCAGCAGGGCAGCCCTCCTCCAGTGGCCGCCACCCTGTGCAGGTCTTGGCCATCTCATACTTGAACTTTTCCCACAGCCTCCTCTCCTGGGTTTGCCAGTCTCCCCTTATTCTGGTCCATTCTACTTTGTTGGTGTTACATTCATTTCCTGAAAATATTTCTACTTGGTCTTTTCCATGGTTACTCAGTCAACTCATTTTGAGACCCTGATACTCTGCTTCTGGTGTCGCTCCAAGCTCACCTCCCTCGGCTCCCAGTTCCCATCCTCTGCTCTAGCTTGGAGAACTATTGGGCCCCAGTAGTGGGACCGGTGGCCTGTCCTTAGGCCATTTCTGCCTCGAAGTGGCCTCTCTCCTCTGTAAGTTTTTCCCATGTCCCTAACCATGCTTTCCAGCCCACAGTCTGCCATCTAGGAAAACTGCCAGTAACTGAAGTCATGGGGCTTGGGGACCACCTGGGAATAGGTGAGACAATAAATAAGAATGGTAAGGGTGTAATGAGCATGTGATATTGGTAGCCTATGCACTCCTGGCACCAACAGTTCACTTCTGTGTATTTTTGTGGTATTGAGGATACGTAGTCTATGTCCCTAACTACATTATGAGTTCTTCAGGGATAGGATACTTAAAAAAAATCCCTAAAGCACCTAGGATTAGAATATTATAAAGAGAACTTATTTAATATATATTTAATTTATGTGTATGGATGTTTTGCTGGTATCTATGTCTGCGTACCGCCCGTGTGCCTAGTGCCTGTGGAGGTCAGAAGAGGGTGTTGAATCCTCTGGAACTGGAGTTACAGATGTGAGCTAAGTGAAATTGAACCCAGGTCCTCCACAAGAGCAAAAAGTGCTCTATTGAGTCACCTCAGCAGGCCCACGGTGTATTTTTACTGATAGAAACTATATAGTGCTCCAAGAGGCAATCAAAATTGGCTGGATGTTTCTCCTGAGACAGACCGGAGAGGAGCATGTTTTTCCACAGGGATAAAGTAAGGCATAAAAGGGAAAAACAACACACACCAAACAAAAACAAAAAACACCCCTCCCCCACAAAAATCCAAACCAACGACAACACAAAAACCCTAAAACCAAGACCCAAGGAAGAGTTTCTGTTTGCAGGCTCCAACCTCCCTTCTTGGACACTAGTCTGGTCCTCCCACCACCCTGAGGACCTCAGGTCTCTGCTTAGTCAGATGTCACAGTCTTCACCGAATGTAGTATGTACTAGGTGTATGATTGCTTGCACGTTTATATAAGTAATGTTGAGAGAGACAGAGAGAGCCAACCAAGGGTCATGAGAGTCTCTAATGAATCCAGTCTACTGAAACGGCTGCCAGGGAGGTGTTAAAATGAAGAAGCACCATGCTTACTGACATACAACAGTAACTGAATTCTATTTGGGAGACTAAAGATCATCAAGAGTGTGAAGAGTCTGGTTCTACATTGTGCGAGTTTCACAAACACACACATTTTCTATCCTGTCACCAAAATGTCTTCAGTCATTTCTGATAGTGGGATATACTCACAGTTTTCAGTGTTGTTTGAAGACTTCATAGTAAGGATCACTTTTACAATAGAGGTGGAAGATTATATTTAGGTTAGAAAACATAAAGACTGCATTTTTTATATAGTAAGACTATTTCCTAGAATCTATTGAATTTTCTTTCTATTTTTTCTTTTTCCTAAGAAACATAGAAGAAGTGTCTATGCCTTTTAAAATCTTGAGTTATTTTACATTCCAAAAATACTGCTGTGAGATTCTTATTGTCAATGAATTCTACGGGTTGAACTTCACGTGTGGTAAGTATTCTATTTTACAGTATTATTTTTACATGTTGTTCTAAGTAAGCAATCTCCTAGGGAAATATATTTTTGGAAGAGAGAGAGAGAGGAGAGAGAGAGAGAGAGAGAGAGAGAGAGGAGGCCAGAAGAAAGACAACTTTGGATTTTCTTGGGTTTTGTTCCTTCCTAGCTGCCTACTTGGTTCTTGGTTGTTTGAAACAATCTCTCACTGGGACCTGGGCTCTCTGGTTAGGTTGGGCCGGCTGGCCAGCAAGCCTCAGGGACGCATGCCTCCCAGTGCAGGGATTGTTAGTGTGTGTCACCATGCCCATGTTTTATGTGGGTGATCAAACTCGGCCTTGTTTTTGTGGCAGTCACAAAATAGGCTATCTCCCCAAACTCTTAGAAATGTTATATTTTCAAGCCTTGATTTGAAATAAAGCCCACAATTTTTCTCTCATTTAAAACAACTTTTAAAGAGATTTATTTATTTTGTCTGTGAGTGTTTTGCCTACCTGTATGTATATATTCATGCTGTATGAGTACTTGGTTGCTGGTGGAGGCCAGAAGAGGGTGTCAGATTCCCTGGGACTGGAGTTACAGACAGTTGTAAGCTGCTATGTGGGTGCTGGGAACCGAACCCAGGTCCTCTGCAAAAGCAGCAAGTGTTCTTACTCTGAGCTGTCCCTCCAGCCCCAAGTCATTTTCTCTGATTTTTAAAGAAAAATATTCACCAGTCAAGTTAGTCTCCTGTCAACACTGAATAGTTTAAGGGCACTTGATATTCTTAGAAAGAGACAGGTCTACATGATTGCTAGTATATTCTAGATAGGCTCAGTTCCTATATCACTGAACATACCAAAGCTAGCTAATGTGGCCTCTTGCTCCCCAAACTATGTATAGAATACAGATGGGTAAATCCATTTTTTTTAATGACAAAGGTCAACCTCCAATTCCAAGACAGGGCAGTGGGAACACAAGTGCCCATGGCCATTGGAAATCCCAGTGTACGGTAGAGTTTAGTGGTTAAATATTTTCAGATGCAAATACCAGTAACTTCTAGGGTGTTTGCTGATAGGTAACAACCAGGAACAGGGGGATGTAGCTATTCTCAAGAGACAATCAAATACTTTTCCATCTTCAAAACAAGCCAGGACCCCAGACTCACTCTTGCTTCATCTCACTGTGAACTCTGGGTTCGCTGAAATATCGTGTGTCTTTCACTAAGAAGGCTACTTCGAGCGCTGAAGACTTTCTGAACATCAGGGAGAGATGTGTGATGAAATGCATCAGAGCTGACTGTCTGTCTCCTTGGCAGGTGGCTCCAATAGCTCCACAACAATTAACCCAATGTGCTCCATCACCCAAGGAATCCATTTCATCGACAAGACCTACCCAGGTGCTACGTCCAGATTCACGACAAACTTTCTGATCTTGTATGCATTCATTCCACTGCTTGTCATCCTAGGGATAGTGGTCTTTAAAGTCCGGGACTTGCTCATCAGTAGATAGTTAAGATCGCAGCCAGGAAAGGGTTAATGGGCAGGCTGCCATGGACCACAGAGGAGTGCTGTCTGTTAACCATCATTATTCCATTTGTGACCCATGCATCTATCAAGCCCCAAAGTGCGACAGAAACTGCTCACCGTCCCCCGCTATTCCAGCTTGTGGGGAGATGTGGGACTTAGAAAGTGCGAGTGAACTGGCCCAAGGATGTAAATAATGATCATAATTCATAAACCTATGGGAGATTAGTTTGACTATATGTTTACTTCTGTACACAGAAAATAAGCCCGTTTTAAAAATCGTGTTTACATTTGATAAAGAATTTGATAAAACAAAAGTGTGTGCAATTACTGATTGATAGCAATCCAGGAAGTTCTGGGTTTGCTTGAGAAAGCCTCCTAGAGAAGGGGATAAGCAGCTTCTGCTGCCATTTAAAAGCCACGCATACATGTGCTTGTCCACCTGATGAGGCCAGTCACCTGGTCACATCAGGCAGCTGCTGGACAGATGTTGGTGAACACCCCTGATACACAGTGAAGAAACCTCAGGAAGGCGCTGAACATTGAACACTGCGTATCAGATCAGACAGACTTCTGAGTTTTCACTTTTAGCATAGTTTACCTTTTAAAATGAAATGTTACCGGATAGACTGTGACAGAGAGACAAGCTGTGTAAGTCTGGAGAACAGCTGCTAAGCAACATCCATATGAAAATAGTCAAATGACACAAGTCACACACCAGGAACTCATGTTCTCAAGCTGGAGAGACGAAGGGCACTGATAAGGGCAAACACACACCCACAGTGCATACTTCCAGGGACGGAATGATGGGTGTCGGCTATTAAAAATAGATTCTCTAAGTGACTGATTATCTTTCTCATTGATCCTCAAGTAATTTATGAATAAGTCTGAAATTTAATTCTCTCAATGTCACCATGGTAACCATGAGTGAGGCTCTCAGAGAGAGCGCATGAACTTGTTCCGTTACTGTGACCTAGCTTGTAAAGAATGATAAATTACAGCACTTGAAATGTCTCCCATTACAGGAGAAAGGAAGCCACAGTGAAAGTCTATTGCTAAGAACTGCATTTAAGGATCTGAGGCATTTGTATATTACCAGCATAGTATTGTCAATTTTTATAAAAGGTCTGTGACGCTGATGATTATGGTATAACAGTTACACAATGTCTTACAGATTATATATGTCACATCAGTTGTAGACAGTCCTAGGGATGATAATCTACTCAACTAGATCAAAGACAGTCCCACAGGGAGGAGCCTCTTCTGAGATGGCTGATTTCAACCGACTGGAGACATGAGGTGAGGGAAGCAGCTTCTATTATTCATATGCAGATGAACTTCATTCTAGTTCAGAAACATTTGGAGAATTGACATCATGCGCGACTTCAAGCTACTAAATGTTCGTGATAGCACCCTATAATTATGATGGCTTTTGACACCTGACAGCTTGTGTCTTGAGTCACAGAATAGAGAGTGATATAAGAAAACCAATGTAGGGGCTGGAGAGATGGCTCAGTGGTTAAGAGCATTGGCTCTTCTTCCAGAGGACTTGGGTTCAATTCCCAGCACCCACATGGCAGCTCACAACT
>LOJH01020417.1:0-15242 GCA_001685095.1 Ellobius talpinus
TGGCTAACTCTTATATTAATTTAACCCATTTCTATTAATCTGTGTATCACCATGCAGCTGTGGCTTACTGGGTAAAATTCCCAGCATCTGTCTCTGGTGGTGGATCGATGGCATCTCCCTGACTCTGCCTTCTTCCTCCAAGCATTCAGTTCTGTCTTCCTTGCCTACCTAAATTCTTCCCTATCAACAGACCAAGGCAGTTTCTTTATTCATTAATGGTAATCACAGCACACAGAGAGGTCTCTGACATCAGGAGGGACATCATTGAATACTGAAAGCCATCCATGTTTAATTGCCATTTGCTTAAATAGCATGACCCCAAAAGGTAGGAGTAAGATCAAAAATCTGCTTTAACATGATACAAGGAAATGAACAGACCAGTTGAAAGCTTATGGCTATATTCTTAGTTAAACATTCTGTTGCCAGAACAAGACAAGTAACACTAACAGCCTAGACAAAGACATTCTTAGGGCAACCACTCCCTGGGTAGAATCTGTAGTTTTCTCTCTAAGAGAGTAGAAACCTAGTTGGATCCTCAGGCTTTTGTTTCAGATAGAAATAGATCTACTTCTTAATACCTGAAATATCAGATCTGGATATTTGAACTGTTGTCAATAACCCTGAAGGAACATAAGTTTCACCTCTCTGACCTTTAATTAAGATAGATTGGACTCATACCTATGGGACCTGTCAGAGGTCAGAAGACAAGTTGCAGGAATCAGTTTTCACTTAAGGGTAGGCCCCATGCCCAGCATTAGATACCCAACACAAAATGAATTCAGTCATGCAGTTGTGGACTTTTCATCTCATATAGCTTTGCTTGAGCATTTTTTTCTTACTAGTATCAGGGTCTTCAATTTTTGTTTTTTATGGCTTCTGTGTATGTGTGTGTTTGTTTATATTTTTAAAATAATCTGATTTGTCTGGTTTTTGTTTGTTGTTTGTTTGCTTGCTTTCTAAAGAGAGAGAAAGAAAGGGCAACGAGATGGATGAGAGGAGAGGTGGAAGGATCTGGGAGGAGTTGGAAGATGGAAACCCCACCAATGTCTTGTGACATTGATTTTAAAAAGTTTTTCTTGAGAAACAGTTTTATAAAATCCAATAACTCCATTCCTTCATTTTAGTTAGACTGTTCCTTGGTACTTTTGTTCCTTTGAAAAAACATCCTATGACGTTGGATGTTTCAACTTTTGGAAAATTAGTTTCAATTAAAATTTATATAACTAGCTTATTTTCTGCAACAGTGGGATATTTATCTTTTCTGAGAAAATACCATCCATGTGAAACTTACTAAGAACAAAAAGTAGCAGTGATATCATGTGCCTATATTTTTATAGAAGTTTAATAAATTTCCAGTGTAGACATCATGTTTATAAATGTTTTTAAGTAAAAAAGAATGTAACTTTCACTGGGATTTTACAAAATTAAGCACATACATCACACACAGAAGGAGAGGAGTATTTGTGTTTATTTCCACCCATTCATAAACTTATATCTATCAAGCCATTGACCTACCTTTCTGTCTACAGTGTTGTTATCATAAGACATTGGCTCAGATGATCTTGGAAGCAGGGATATTCTATCTGTAGTCTATAACCTGCTAGTCAATCTTTTCAGAGTGTGATAATTTTTTAATGAATTATACAGATTATTGTACAAGTCCAAATACCAGGCAACTGTGTTAGGTGAAATAGATGATTTATGATACAGCTCAAAGTGGAGTATAAATTCAACCTTTCTTCACTTTTTATTTTTATAATTCTGGCTTTCAAAAGATAAAAATCATATACATATTAGACAAAGCCATCTTTTCCATTCAGTCCACAAATTCAAATGCTGATCTTTTTTGAAAAAGACCCATAGACTTGTCTAGAAATACTATGTGCCATCCTTGGAATCTTGTGACCCAATGAAACTGACATAAAATTAGCTATCAACATTCTCTTTTTGTCAACTCATGTAAGTATGTTTATGGATGTTAAGTGTTAATCTCCATACAAGTACAACAGCTGAGGTCTTAGACTCTTCATTTTAGCATAAAGAAAATAAGATATAAAAAAGATTTTATAAAGAGAAAACATTGATCTCTCATAGTTTTGGCAATTGGAGAGTCAGAGCATGAATCTCCAGATTTTTCCAGGATAGTGCTCATCAGTTAAAAGCACATGGTGTGCAAGCCTGAGAACCCAAGTTCAGATCTCAAGAGCCATGTAACCAGCTGGACATCTCCTCAGTGCCTGTAACTTCAGTAATCTGGATGAAGGGGAGAGGAAGCCTGATAGAGCTTAGCAGTTTAGAGCTGAGGCAAGAATTGTGAGCTCCTGATTGAGAAAACAGATTTTTCCTCAAAGAAAGGGATGAGATTCATCTGAACACACACGTTCACATACATCACACACGTTCACAACACAAATGGACAGATATACACACAAAAATAACATTTTAAAATTTTAAGGAAAGAAAAAAGCAAAAGACTATTTCCTGCTCTACACTTTGTCTTTGGGACACTCTGTATCAAAGGCTAGAGATTTCATGGTTCTGGTGTGCCTGCCCACATAACATCACTGATAATAGGTCTCACAGGTTGTTTTGGTGATAGTAATCCTCCCAAGCTTCAGTCACATATCAGTGACTCTACCAGTTAGAGGTATCAACCTCTACTATCAAACTCTACCACCATGACTCTGTTTGGAATTGGACTTCTTGCAATAGTAGCCTTGATACACAAAGGTCGTTGCCTGGGTACACATATGGCATAATCATGACTTTCTGTGGTGAATCTCACTGTTCCAGTGAAAATATCTACACAATGGATTGATGTCAGTTTTCTGCCTGATAATTTTTATGTGAATTTCTTAAAATCTATATAGAGTTGAAATCCCAAGAAGATTTTTGTCTTATCCTCATAACTTTTCCACACAGTACATACATTCTGTGAGAGAAATGGGCAGAGTCTAGAAATTGTTCTTCCCTCAAGGTTATTGTACTCTGAGCCTCTAATGTCAGGGAAACCCTGATCATCTTTTTCATAAAAAGTATACTCTGAGCTCTATTTAGATAACTGAATATTTAGTTGCCTTTGGGGTTGGCTTTTGGTCATGCCCCTTTTATATTCTGATGAATGATCTTTCTCACAAAGTTCAATATAGGCAAGCTAAAGAGAATTTGGCAAATATTTAAGTTCTGCTCACCTTTTGATTAAAATTTCTATCTTGAACTTGCTTATTTACTCTACTCTGCATATTTAGAGAAAGTCTTAATGTGCTTTAAAACTTTTCTTAGCAATTTATCACACAAATTCTTCAATTCATTGTTCATAAAACCTTCATTTCACAAACATTGTTACACAAGTATCACTAAGCCTAGCTCCCCAGGTTCTAACAGAGGTTAAATAGAAGAGGTCCCATTTACTTCAGTTTCCAACAATATGGTCTCTATTTCTGTCTGAAAAATCAGCACAATAGAAGTTACCATGTAAATTCTTACTAACATTTTGTTCACAACTCCTTGAGTATTCTCTAAACACACTGAAGATTTTTCTATAGTGTTCACTCCTCCCAGTGGCACATTCATGCCAGTGTAGGTTTTTAAGCATGTTTCCCACAATTTTTTTTAGTATCTGCTCATTATATGCTGCCTAAACTAGTATTTTATTTGTTTTCTTCATGTATATGTATATATTATATTTGGGTAGATAATATATGTTCATGTCCATTTGTATGTCCGTGGATACATTTGCATCCACTCGTATTTGTGGAAGTCAGAGTTCTTGTGTCAGTACTAACTATCTACCTTGTTTTGAGAAACAGTATTTTTCTTTTTTCCATACTACAGGGTAACAATCTGTGTGAGGCACAAGGAAGTCCAGCAGTGGTTCACACTTCTATAATATGATACTAAGCAGTTTATTTTAGGTACATTTAAGTACAGTACAAATTTTTAAAAAGTTTTGTGGTATAATATAGTCCTATGTACACAACAAGGCATAGTTACATTGAAACTCTTTTCAAAGTTTCATTTCCTCCACAAATATGAGTTCTATTTAACAGACCACATGTGCTGTCTTAGGGGTCTGGGGAAAGACCTCACATATTTTATGTAAGATAGTGTGGAGGCCACTTAGGTTATTAATCATCTCTATTCCTGTCAGCAAGAGTCTGAGAGGACTTAGCCACACAGATAGCCAGAGGTCACCTAGATTATTAATCACCACTATTCTCATCATTTTGGGCAGAAAATGGGCTATTCATGTTTTCATTTGAAGAGTGTTGTACAATAATTCCTTTGCATATTATAAAGATTTGTCACTCAAATTGTTTTGATAAAAATCTGACAGGCCAATAGCCAGACAGGAAGTATAGGCGGGACAACCAAGCTAAGGATGTTGGTATGGAGAAGGGTGAAGTCAGAGGAGAAGTCAGCAGAAGCAGAGGAAGCAGGATATACAGAAAATGAGATAACAATCCATGAACCATGTGGCAGAGAATAGGTAAGACATAATGATTAATTTAAAATGTAAGAGTTAGCTAGTTACAAGCCTGAGCTATAAACCAAGCATTTACAATTAATATTACATCTCTATGTCAGTTATTTGGAAACTGATGGGTGATAAAGGAAAGTCTGCCTACAGAATAGATGACCCTGCATATTTAATATTGCTGGTTTCTCTAGCACTTTCCTGTGAGTGTAAAAACCTCTGTGCCCCCGCAACAACATACTTTGCAATTCTGTACATATATGTGGTTTATGTGTGTATATGTGAATATGTATGTCTATGTATATGTGTGCACACAAATGTATGTGAATATGCATGTCCAAGGATGATGTCAGAGTCATCCTAGATTGCTCTTATATTGTACACACTGAAGCAGAATCAATAAAATCCAGACTTGGTTGCCATGGTTAGTCTTTCTAATCAGCTTACTCTGGGATCTGTTGCCTTTGATTTTGAAGACTGTACCCATGGGTAGGCTATCACAACCTCTAAACATTTTTGTGGTCTTCTGAAGATCCAAATTCGGGTCTTCTTGTTTGTGCAGCAAGAGGTTAACTTCTGAGGCATCCCCTCAGCCCACACTGCATGTAATTATTATGTGCCATTGCATATGCCAAGATAGTAGACTTTCAAAATTTAAGGAACTTAGCTTTAACAATTACTTTTTTTCTTCTTTTTTGCCACCCTTGTTCTTTTGTTATCGGTATTATGATTGATAACATTTTAACATCTGGATTTTTGACAATATTATAGTCAATTCCATTGTTTGTTTCCTTCCAGCTGAGTTGAGTCGGCTATAAGGCCAAGCACAGCACATTTGACAGAAGGTATGATGGTTTGAATGAGAATGGCCCCCATAAACTCATAATTTGAATATTCAGTTCTCCAATTGGCATAATTATTTGGGAAAGACTAGGAAGTATGAGCTTGTTGGAGGAGGTGTATCACTGGGCGTCAGCTACCCCAGTGTTGTGCCTTCATGAAGTACTACTGAGTTGCATCCACAGACCAGTTGAAAGAAGTATGAAGTCTATTTTCAGGCAAATCCAAAAGAATGCCGGCATATTTTTTTAAGTATGAAATATAAAGGTCACTATGGTATGGCACAATGTGTTTCAAGTTGTGACAAGCAAATTAAAGAAGAGGGAACACTCATTTCCTTCAACTGTGCAGCCACTTGTGAGCCTATGAGGCTCCAGCGAATAGTTCTAATACCATAATCAGAAAGGTAGTCCTGTCAAACTAAATGGGTCATAAACCAAAACCAAAATGAAAGGGACTAGGAGGGATGGGAGTAAAGGAGGATGTGGGAGTGGGAATGATCAGAATACATTAAATACATACATCAAATTGTGAATAAATATACATCAATCAAGAAAATAACAGAAATAAAGTAACTGCCAATCTAGATAAACATATCTAAATGATTTGTTCTAAGAATTGGAGAAGTAAAATCTTTCTACTACAAAGACAAAGAGATTCATGACCATGAAAACAGTAATTACAAAAGATAATTAAAGTAGTTTTACACAAGGATTAGGAAACATTGCAGATTTGATAACAAGAACACAAGAAACAACATTCTTACTAGGAGAAGACATAAAGAAAATTCAGAAAGACCCAGCCATGATTAATCAGCATGCTGTGAGGAGAAAGAAGTCATTAGGGAAGAAAATAAAAATGCAAAATGATAAAAACACCAGAAGGAAAACAATATGGATGGAATTAGGAACTTCCTTCTAAATAAAGAAAATGGTCATGGTCCCCACTTCAAAGATATGCACTTGCTGATTGAATGACCAACAAGCCCAACAAATTGTTCTCAGGCAGAAATTCATATCACATAAAGACACATATCCAGACCAGAAGTAAAATGAAAGCAAATTATACCTAAGAACTTAGAATATAAGTCAAGCAGAAAAATCTACACTTAATAAAAACAAATACTACTGACATAAAGTGATAAACTGGCTCCAAAATCTGAATAGTGGCCAACTTTGCTACATTTATTTTACCAATATTTATGTTTTACACACATACGAGAGAGAGATGCACACACTAATAGAGGCAGAGTTAAATTACACTTCACATTTACATTTTTTAGTTTTAGCAATGTTCAAAGCTATCTAATTATGACCGTGTTTGGCAAGTGCACAAGATCACCATTCCACAAGACAAGATTCCTGAGCTCCAACTCCAGTGACTGAAAGAAATTCAGCATTTTATCAGGCTCAGAGGCATGTCTGTTGGGAGCACATGCAGGTCTATAACTTAAGCAGCATTTTTCACAACCAATTCAGTTGTAATTGTCTCCTGAAAAGAGTTGAGCTCTTTGTTCTTACTAAAACCACATTTTGATTAGCTCAGACATAGCTATTTAACTTAAAGTGCAAAGAACATATTTTCTGTATAAGCCAAAACTTGCCTAAACATATCAAAAGTATCATTTGAATTAGAAAATATAGTGATTTAGTAAAATATCAATTTTTTAATAGAAAGCTACCTGCAGTGATCTGATGTCTGTGATTCCAGAGGCTATAAAACCCAGTGGAACTGTTGGAACATCTTGGTGAATGGTTCAGTTCTGCAATACCCAGGAGAGCTGTCACTGTCCTAAAGGGACTTCCTGTTCCCTTGGAAAATTTACTTTTCTGTACCTTTGTCTTTTGACAAGGGCATGCACTTGTGCAATTGGTGAGCTTTTGTTTTGAATACACCTTATAAACCTAATATTCCCTCAGTCTGAGACATGCAGTCCCCAAGATGTATCAGAATGAAAGCGTGGCTGCCTATACTTTCCTCACTGCTGTGTTAGCACTGGATTTTTCTACTGCATGCAACCTACAACCTTTAATCTTCTCCTTGAGTTTTTTCAAAATATATGAGTAAGAAAAAATTATTTCTATATTATTCCTATTGTTTATAAAGAAAATAAAAGTTTTGTTTAATTTATAGTTTCAAATTTTGCTGAAAAAATATCCAAATAGAGAGTGGAATTAGGAAACTCTTTTAGAAATATCTGTGTGCCTCAAGAAAAGCAAAAATAAGTTGCTAGAAGATTCACTTTCCTTAAGTGGTTTTTAATGACTTATGAACCTGTCTGTAAAGACCTCATGAGATAATTTATAAATAACAAGAAAATTAATTTAAAACTCAGTTTAAAAATATACTCATATTTTCTTCTAAAATATACCTCTTGTTTGATTCTGATTAAAGATTTATTTTCCTTCAATTAAATGTATATTTACTTTTAACATGTAAAGTCAAAGTTAGCTCTTAAATTTTCATTTACTTCTGATAATAATGTCACACAAATGCACATGTGTACCTTTGTATCAGAAAACACACAAAAAGAAGTCTCTGTTGTTGTTTCTACCATTTATGACCAAAAATAAAATTGAAAATTCTTAATTATGTTGTGATTTGTTATTGCATAGAACAAAGCCTAGACCAACTTAAACATACTTAATTGCAGAAATTATTGGTTATTTATGTAACATGTTCTCTTGGCTCTACAAATTTACTCATCAATTTTCTAATAGAAAACTATTGGAGAAAAAAATGAAATTATCTCAGCTCAGTAAAGGTTTAGAAATAGACTAAAGAAGGAAAATCACTTCTAGTATATGGAAACTGTTGAATAAGCTTAAAAAATATTTTGTCTGACACATTGAGACAGGGTATTCACTCAATTCTCCATAATTTCCATAAGTTATCATATTCAAAATAGAGAGGGTATCCACATACATAGATAGCTTTATTTCCATCAATGTTCACTCTATAAATGATGTCTGTTTCAGGAGACATCCCTGAAGAACATGAAAGTGGAAAATATAACACTGATGACGGAATTCATACTAGAAGGACTCACACATCAACCACAGTGGAAAGTCCCCCTTTTCCTGATATTTTTGGTGATCTACCTCATCACCATTGTGGGGAACTTCAGCCTGATCACTCTCATCTGGAGTGATCCCCACCTTCACATTCCCATGTATCTATTCCTCAGCAACTTAGCCTTTGTGGATAGTTGGTTATCATCTACAGTGACACCTAAATTATTGATCACCTTGTCATTCGAAATCACAAAGATTTCTCTCTCTGAATGCCTGTTACAGTTTTTTTCCTTTGCCTTCAGTGCAAGTGTAGAGTGCTTCCTCTTGACTTCAATGGCTTATGATCGCTATGTAGCTATATGCAAACCTTTACTTTATCCAGTGATTATGACCAATAGACTATGTTTCCAGCTAGTAATTTTGTCATTTGTAGGTGGTTTTCTTCATGCCTTCATTCATGAAGTGTTTTTACTCAGATTAACTTTCTGTAATTCCAATGTAATACATCATTTTTATTGTGATGTTATGCCTTTTTTAAAGATTTCCTGTTCTAATCCTTCTATTAGCTTTATGTTGGTGTTTGCCTTAGCTGGTACTGTTCAGGTAACCACCATGGTGACTGTTCTAGTCTCTTACACGTGTATTCTCTTTACAATCTTACAGAATAAGTCTTTCAAGGGCATAAAGAAAGCCTTCTCAACCTGTGGAGCTCACCTCCTGTCTGTGTCTTTGTATTATGGCCCCCTTCTCTTCATGTATGTGCGTCCTGCCTCTAGACAAGCAGATGATGAGAATATGATTGACTCCCTATTTTACACAGTCATAATTCCTGTGTTAAACCCAATTATCTACAGTCTAAGAAATAAGCAAGTCATAGATTCTGTTAGAAAAAAATTAAAGAGAAATGTTCAGACCTCATAAAATATTTTCTTTTTAACAAAATGTACAAATTTAGGGAGGTTTAATTTGGATATTTTATGATATATGTTGAAAATTATTTGAAAAATGTCCTCATTTTTCTGACTCATCATTAGTAACTACCTATCTTTTATTTCCACATACTCTGGAAAAAATATATAACAAAATTTAATTCTGCATCCAGTGCATGCTATGATGATTAAATAGGAAAGTAACTGAGGATATTTTAGATTTGTATGATGTTTGATTTAGTATTCTGAATATATTAAATGCAAAATGATGTAGACTCTCTGGTCTTCAGTCAAGTGTTAAATACCGTGTCTTTTATTGATACAGTTTTCATAGCCTCAATCTAAGGAATATCTCATTTACTACACTACATAGTAGCAATAAACCTCTGTTGATGAGTACAGGTGATTTCATTAACTTATTGATAAAACATATTTTATTTCTCTTGATTAGGCAAATATTAAAGTCTGTTTGTGTAGGAATTAGACTCACATATCACTCAGGAAGAGACAGAAATGGAAAGGTGGAATAAATCTGACAGACACTAAAGAGTGAGAGCAGAATTAACTTTAGAATATGCTTTATTTAAGGCATTCCTGAGTAAGAAGCCAGCACCTTCCACAGGCTCCAACACCTTCTGAGAGTCTGTCAAGTTTTGCTTCTTTTTTTCCTTGGGCAATCTGATGATCTACATTAAAGACATCAGGTTACTCTAGAAAGATAAGCTGTGTGGGTCAGGAATGACAAGACAAGTGGCACAACTGGAAGGGACTTATTGTAACCTCTCTAGAATTAAAAAGGAAAAGTGTGAAATTATAAAGAGGCTTGAAATTATGATGGTGAAGAAATCAGTGATATTAAAAAGTTGCTGAAATGTATCATTTACAGCATGGGATTTTAAACACAATTTACAAAATTTGAAGCAATGCTATGATGAAATAATATCTTACTGTGTAAAGGTCATTTGGAGAATACAAAAAAAGATAAACAGAATTGTGGCCATTATGTCCTTGAGAGGCTGGGAAAGCTTTGGGTCCTCCGAACAAATGCAAAAAGGCCCTTTACAGCCTGGCCTTATACATCCCTGATCTATATATTTCTCTATTTAGATTCATCCTCCAAACAATTCAGTACTTGTACCTTCTTGAAGTTTACCAAATAATCTGGTCCATTAACATGGTTCCATTCTTTTGCTTGTTATAAAAGTTTCATGAAATATTTGCAAATGTAAACTATATACTCTTTACAGATGATATTTGAAGATGATGTTTAAATGAAAACAATGAAATGCATATGCATTGTTTAATGAATATTTATTTGTAAAGTTTAGAATATAATAATTTGATTTTCAAATAAAATCCATGCAAAATATGCTTATTTGCTGTGCTAAAGATATTTACCTCCTCTGAGAAGGTACCTTGCATAAGGCCTGTATTTAAAAGAAACAGATAACAGTGACAGTATATATCTATTTTTTATATATAACACAATTGTTTATTCTTTGCGAATTTCATGTCATGCACCCCAATCCTGCTCACCTCCTAGTCCCTCTGCACCTGCTCCTTGCCTCTGCAGCATCTCCCCAAAGGAACTCCCCTCTTCCCAAAATTAACTAAAATCAAAACAAAACAAAGAAAAAACCCACCACCCTCCTGTGTCTTTCCTGCCTCTCTAACCCTTCGTTATTCATCCTGCTAGCATGGGAGCTGCAATGTGTCACACAGTCTACCCTTCTGTCCTATCAGCCCCACATGTAAATGTTCATTGCAATAAGTCATTGATCTGATTCAAGGACTCTGGCCTCTAACACAACATCCTCACTGAAATTCCTCTCAGATATTTTGGTGTTGCACCAAGTCATGGGGACCCTGTGTCTACCATTCCGAAGCTACCTGGCCCTTCATGTTCACCTGCTCTAGCAGGTTATAGATGGGGTAGATGTTAGGGTGGACCAATCCAAGCCCAGGATGTGGGCCTGGGTGGTAGCTGAACTGGTCAGCCCAGGCCACTGGGTCCACACCTCTCAACTGAGGGGCAGAACCAACTCTCCTAGATCCATGCATTTGGGGCCAGCTCTCCCACTCCCACGGTGAAGAGTGGGACCATCTCTCCCAAGTGCAGGGTCTAGCACTCCCATGAAGTGCAGGGCCAGTTCTGTTGCAGTGTCTAGCGAGGGGAAGGATCAGCCATCCTACATCCAGTGAAGGGTAGGGCTGTCTCAGCAAGGCCCTCTGTTTTTAACATACATGGTTCCTTTTGTCACCTGTGATAACACAGGCCATAGACATCAACACAGACCCAAGTTACAACAGAACCATGGACCCAGATATGGCCCTTAGAATCAGCTTGGGCTGTAACTCAGATCTACCAGATTGCTATGGCCCTGGTGGCAGTGTGTCCCTTAGACTGCAATATGGTCTCAGGTTACGAACCAGACCCCAGGCATATACACAGACTTTGGTGGTAACAAAAGACATGGGCATCAACCCAGTCCCTGGCTGCTGCAGGGTCACATTACCCAGACATGGGCCTTGGCTGCAGCTCAGACCCACGTGTCATTATGGCCCCAGGTGGTAACATATGCCACCCATAACAGTTTGGTCCTGGTGGCAGCATGGTCCTTGATCATCAACGTAGCTAATGGTGGGGCCCAGACCCTGAGAATCCTTATAAGATTTGCTGGCAACATCATCAGGGATGTCAACATATACCTTGGCTGAGATAGTACTATGAACCCAAACATGTGCCTTGAGAGCATCCTGGGACCAGACATTCGCCCTGGCCACAGGACATCACCCCAGCCACCAACATAAGCCTATTTCTCACATCCTTCACTTCTTCCATTCAGTCTCTATACTACAAGAACTATTCTGTTTCTCTTTCTTCCCCATTCTCCCATATGTTTGCTCATCATAATGGCACTTATACACCTGGCACCACAAAGTAGAGGATAGACCTGTGGATGCCATCAACAAGCCGGCTACGAGGACCTAGGCTTGCCTCTCAGTGTCTCTCACCTGCCTGAGCCAAGAGACTCAAAGCAGGCCTATGGATGACTTCAGCCAGACAAGCCTTAGGCTGCCTGGCACATGGGCTTCTTTCACCCACCTGAGCCAAGTGTTTCCCTCCATTTTTAAAAGAATGAAAGAAATTTATCAAATTTGCATTGAAAGGTTATAATTTCAAAGATTTCCAGAGAATAGACATAACATAATTTATTATATCAAATATATACATATACATGTATATATGAACATATACATATGTGGTTAAACCTCCATCAATCTTATCTTTCCATCTATCATTGATCTGTTTATACATCTAGCTAGCTACCTACCTACCTAAAATGGTGTTATAAGATCTTATCTCACAGGATTGTGAAACCTGAGAATTTCTAAAGTATTCAGTTTATAACCAGCTAATTTGAGAAAACATGCAGTGTACTTCAATGTCTGACACTTACAGAGTCAATAACATAAATTACAGTCAAAGTTCAAAGGTCTGAGAACCATAAGTGCTAAAAGAAATAGAAGATATTTAATGATGAATCAAAGTATAAATTTATTCTTCCTTCAGCTATTATTTCTTCCAATCTGACCCTTAAAAGATAAGATTCAGGGCTGGCAAAATAACTCAGTGGATAAGGTGCTTGCCATCAAACAAGACTTGACTTTAATCCCAGAGAGCCACATGATGGGAGAAAACCAACTCCCAAACGTTATTCTCTGTCCTCCACTAGGATGCTGTGGCCAGTGAATCCATAAAGGCTTCCAAAACATTAGTGGCTATTGCTGTTGTTCTTTATAACCCACCAGAACAGAAGAGTAAGAATCTACTGATAAAAGTATAATAAAATTTGCAGATGTGACACATAGAAATCATGTTGGAAGGGAAATAGAAGCTTTGTTCCTGCTGACTAGTATCCATTATATTGGAACATAGTTATATAAGTACTAGAAAAGAAAATTCCATCAATTATGAACACACAGCATCTGTTGGAACCTTTAAAATAAATATCATACACACAGAGAGAGATGCACAAACAAAACAGAAAGAGACATATATATAAGACAGACAAAGACAGAGATAATTTATAAAAAACCAACTGAAAAAAACAACAACATTAAATCCCAAGGATAAAATTTGTATGATCTAGTTGGGTCAAGGAATGCAGGAGTACACAACCCATTAAATCAACTAAGCAGTGCTCCCACAGACTAAAGTGGCAATCACAAGCCATGTGGGTCTGCACTAGTTTCTCTGCATGTATGTTATGGTTATTTAGCTTGGGAGCTTTGTGGGCTCCTGAAAATGGGAGTGGGGTGTCTCTGACCATTTTTCCTGTACTTGGGACCCTTTTCCTTCTACAGGGTAGCTTTGCCAAGCCCTGATATAAGGGTTTGTGACTAGTCTTATTGCATGTTGCTATGCCATGTTTGGTTGTTATCCCTGGGAGTATATATCTTTTGTGAGGAAAATGGAGGAACAATGGATCTGGAGTAGAGGTTGGGGTGGCTGGAAGGAGTGAACAGAAAGGAAGCTGTTTGTTAGGATGTATTTTATGAGAGAATAAACAAAAAGAAAAAATAAAATACAATAAGATAAAAAAATATATCACATTGGAGTTAGAGAAGACAAACAGGTGGAAAAGTGCCTAAAAGATAGTACAAGAATCAGAGACTCCCTTTTTTTCACACTTGGGAATCCCATCAAAACACTAAACTGCAAGCCATGTTATATACACAGAGGACCTGGTACAGAACTGTGCAGGTTGTATGATGGTTTTGTCAATGAAGAAATTTAAGAAGAGATGATACCAGGCAGTCAGGTCCAGAAGTTTGTCTGGTTTAATGCCAAACTAAAATAGAAATGTGGATAATTTCTGTAAATGATGCAATGGTAGCCCAATTTCATTTTGGTGCAACATTGCTCACAAATATTTATTTAAGGTCTGATGTGTATAAACCATGGGGATATACAGAGGATAGATGCAAAGAGCGGTAATATCTCTCACTTATATAAGTTCTTTTGTAACCCCAATGATTTTGTCAAAGGTGAAGAATGGTTGGAGGAAAATATTCTCCTTTCACATAGATTGCTAGATGTTATGAATTACTGAACATCTTTATCCTCTTTGGGGAAATCTAAAAATATATCATGAAACCTATATTGGACATAAGCCTCAAAGAAAGCAGATCATTACCACTGTAAATGAGGATGGGGCGGATGGAGAAGGGGGAACTTGATGGTAAAAAACAAGTAGTGGAAGCAAAAGCATTTACTAGACATGGTGAAATTACATCTCCTATGCATTTCTCATTGTGTCCATAAAATAGGTTTCAATAAGTAAGAAAATCTTAGTAGGAGAAATTGAAACATTGAATCAAAGATTTCTTCAAAGAATCAAATCAAATAAAATCAAAGAATACAAATAATACTACATGAGCAAAGAAAAAAAATAATTATATGTATATATATTTGCATCCTTGTTTATATATCCCTATATATACATATATGTATATACATGTGTACAATATATGTATTTATAATATCATCTGAACATACTCCTGAACAAGAGGCTTATATAGATCAGGGTAATCTGTATGATGTAAGCATATAATCTGGAAGCAATGACAATATGTCTAAAGTTACTAAAAAGGAATGTGATTTCACCTGAGAGCTTTTTGAAGAATCACCTGGTCATAATGTTTAGGAATGAAGAAAGGGATAGCATGGTGGAAGAAATAAATGATTAAACTTTTACAAACACATAGTTAAGTGGTGTTTAGGATGAGAGTATCAGTTCCAGTATAAAAATTGTGTAATACCATTTTTGATAGGTGAATAGTATTGTTAGATCTGTAGATTAAACATTTCTTATATTTAAAAATATGGGTAAAGTACCTCTAAATATCAAGGATTTTTAGTTCCCAGCCATCTTGGAGGTATTATATCCTTTCACCATTGCATGAATTCATGTCATT